>JAFBJT010106005.1:0-42837 GCA_016785325.1 Chascanopsetta lugubris | reverse complement strand
ATGTGCTTTCCCCCCCCCCCCTCCCTCCCTCCCCCACTGGATCCTTGAACGCTCAGACCCACGTGTGGCCGATGCGTGTCTGCCAAGCGGCGTGATGCGAGATCCAACATGACTGTGATAAGGTGATGTGCATCAGTTGAGGGACCGGATGTCAGACCCCCGGATTATTCGTCTGATAGGAATTAAAGGGCAGAATCTGCACGGTCACACTTCGTCACTTGCAGAGTTCATCAATACTCTAAAAAAAAATACTTGGCAAATGAGATACAACATCACTCTTTCGTATCATATATTTTTATTTTTATTTATTTTTTTATTTTATTTTTTATTGGCTATGGGCAGCTGTGGATGAGGGGGGAGTTAGAGGAGCAGTCCTGAGGGTCGTGGGGATCGAATCCCCGCCGCCCACCATGAATGCTGAGGTGTCCTTGGGGCAAAACACTGAACACCGCACTGTCCTTCTTTATAAATCAACCCATTCACCATCCTTTCCGATACTGTAAACACAAAGCGAAGACATCGATCTGTGATTGAGTATCAAAGTAATGAGCTTCCCCCCCAACATGTCTCTGTAACTTTACACTCACTCATCTGGGTGACGTGAAGCGAACTGAGCGGCATGACGCAGGGAAATAAGAATATTGAAGGGGCAAAACCTGTGGTAGGGCAACTGGATGCGTGCTAACTTCGGGCGATGACGTCAGCGCCTTAATCCTCTTTACGCCGCAAGAGTGTCAACACACGGACCGCTGCTGAGCGGAAGTGCACGCATCTTTTTGGGTAAGATGTACTCGCGCCACTCCCCCCTCTCTCTCTCTCTCTCTCTCTCTGCCGCTCCCTCTCTCTCTCTCTCTCTCTCTCTCTCTCTCCCCGTGTGAGTGAGTGTGCGCGCGCGCCTGCGTGAACTCCAGTAACCCCGCCTCGACCGTTTTCTCCTCCTGTCTGTCTGTGCGGGGAGGTTCAGCGAATTACTTCATCACTGGCTGTATCCGAGAGGCCTGCCCCTGTTCCCATTGGACTGTCCGAGCTGTCAGCCCATGTGGCGTGGCCACACCGAACGTGAGTCATTTAAATTCATCAGAGCGAAAAAAAGCCCGCACCCAGGCACCGGAGGTAGCTGTTTCACACCGGGGGGACACGGACGGTCTTTCGAGGGCACACACCGTGTGGACTATCGTCGGTGCCGCCGAGGGACGTCAACTAGATACATGCCAGAGCAGCGTTAGCGTGGCACCGAGTGGGTCGAGCCAGAGACTTTGCCGGGGACATCAAAGCGTCTTTCTATCAAACAGGTAAATCCACTGTAGGTCACTCGCTCGGGCTGGCGCGCCCGACGAATTCTTTTTAGGATATATGATATAAACCTGCGTTTAACACGTCATTAAAAAAAAAAAAAAAAAAAAAAAAAATGGCACGTCATTGTATCAATTAGCCGCGGCAGGTTTATACACAACAAGAGACCCAACAGTTCCTGACTGTTAACGTTGGCGCTGCAGGTCACGATTAGCATATTTCAAAGGACTCCATTGTGCTTTGTAGTTCTGTCATTGCTTATTCTCTTGTGTTGTTTGTCCACACAAGGTATCCCAGTGTTCTTAATGTCATTTACCAACGTTCGGTGATGATGTAACAAAGACTGCCCAACCCCTACAGCCTCAGTGGGGTAACCCTGCATGGACTGTACTCGGGGGAGCAGCCCCGTTTCTGCTTGTTGATATGTTTGTCATGTGGGCTGCAACCGAAATTGATCAACATATTTCTATGAGTGATCTGCCTCTGTCTTTACAAAAGAACTGGCATGTTCTCAGTAACTGCAAACCCGGAAGACTCGTGTCTTCTCCTCAGAATAGTGACTCCATGGTTGCCTTTTAAAGTTCAACCTCGATTCCAGGAGAAGTTGGCGGCACTGTGTGAAATGTAAATAAATGCAAAATGCAACGGTTTGCAAATCTCATGAACCCAGATATTATTCACGATAGAAACATAAAGAAAATGGCAGATGTCGAAACGGAGACATTTTTCCATTTCATGAGTTTGATGGCTGGAACACTTTATCAAATGAGTTTGGACAGGGGCAACAAAAGGCTGGGAAAGTAAGAGGCTCTGATTATAGAGGAGAATGAATTAGGTTAATTGGCAGCGGTTCAGTGACATGACTATATTAAAGGACTGTTTCTGAGAAGCAGAGTCTCTGGGACGTAACGATGGGCAGACCTTCACCAATGTGTGAAAAATTCCATCTTAGAATGGTGGAATCGTTTCAGAGAAATGTTTCCCGACTGGACATCGCAAAGACATTGAATTCCACCGTCTACATTACATCACACCATCAAAAGATGCAGAGAATCGAGCGATCTCTCAGCACCAAAGACAACGCCAAAGGTCAGTAGTCTATTGGGTGCGTGTGATCTTCTGTATCATGCAAAGAAGAAGTCGTATGTGAACACAATCCAGACACGCCGCCATCTTCCCTTTGCCCAAACACTGTTGACACTCTTTGGGAAGCATGGACACAGTGTCCTGAGGATTAAAGAGGAGAGGAACCATCCAGCTTGTTATCAGCGCACAGTTGAAAGGCCTGCATCTCCGATGCTACGGGGTTGCATCAGTGCCTATGGTATGTGCTGTAAACACATCTGGAAAGGTGCCATCGATGCTGAAACGTATATAGGGCTTTTGGAGCAATAGGTTGTCTCATCCAAACAACGTGCCTTTCAGGGAAGGCCTTGCACATTTGAGTAATACAGCGTTAAACCACATTCTGCATCCATCGCACCAGCGTGGCTCCACAGAGGAAGAGCTGAGGTGCAGAACAGGTCTGTCTGCAGTCCAGACCTGTCACCAATAGAAATTAAATCATACAACAAAAAGGTCGACCGAAGAAGACACAAGCGGCTAGAATCCTACATCAGACTAAGAATAGGACAACCTCCCTTACCCAGAACCCCAGAATGTGGCTTACCCACTTCTCAGACATTTATCGACTTCAGTTAAATGAAGAGGGGATGTTACACAATGGTTGACACAAGACTGTCCCACTGTGTTTGAGTTGACTGTGTTGCTGCCATCAAATTCCAAATGAGATAATCATAGTTTTCATGAAATAAAAAAAAATGTCCCAGGTTCAACTTCTTTATGTTCAATTGTGAATGAAATGTGGGTTTTGCAAAACATACCAGTCTTTTGTTATTTACATTTGACTCATTTACCCAACATTATTGGAATTTGGGTTGTGTTCATAGAATTCAACATGAATGATTGTTGTGTGTGTGTGTGTGTGTGTGTGTGTGTGTGTGTGTGTGTGTGTGTGTGTGTACCTTAAGTCTCTTCCCATCAAGCCATGTCAAACAAACCAAATGGTCCACATTTGTAGAGCTCGTGTTAACGATCATTCTTGACGAATATAGACTGGATTTATGGTCATTCCATAACGAGGCTGAGGTGGGCTGATTTAGGAATGGTGTTCTGAGCAGGTGTATAGTTTGCATGTTGACCAAGGCAGCTCGAAAACAACATGTGGTTCTTCTCTTGAAGTGAGAGTGTGCAGAGAGTTATGCTGGTGAAGATGGTTTATTTGCGCTACATGGATAGAAAGCATCGTTTCTATGACCTATTCTTTGAGCCACTCAGGGCCAGGACCAACTGAAGGCCCCCGGCCCTTCCGGTGGTCACGAATGACCAGGACCACCTGACTATGATGTATGGGTTTATAGTCTGATCTTTATGCCCTGTTTTTACAGTCTATTTCAGATGGAAATGGCCCAAACACTCCATGCACACAGCACATTACATCAACATAGTATTCCACGTGACTGATTTGATTGATTGATTTACATTATTCCAGTTATTCCTTCAGATAACATTGAAGGGAATCACTTCGCTTTACGTTTGTAGGGATGGGATCTGAGGAGGAGGGGGGGACCATTGTTCTACCGAGGTTTTAATTCAGGGCAGCACTGCACTGATCTGCAAGCTCACTGGCTAAAGCCACTGGGCCTGCTGGTCCAAAAAGGAATTCAGGGTTGTTTCCCACGGACGATCTCCCTCTCGAACCCACAGCCACCTCTCAATTCTATCATTAGTTGATTGGTTGCAACAGAGAGTCACGGTTTACAACGGACATTGCACAGTTCAGATATAACGATGTAAACGGACGAGGCAAAACACACAATGTATGCTTTTGAATTTCCAGCCTCTATCGCGGCATGTTTATACTTTGAGTTATTGCATGTCCCTTAAGCATCAGATAGGCAGGGCAGGGCACAGCCACGTTTGTGATTTATTGTAGAGAACATAATGTTTCTCCAGAAACCTTGAAGGCAGTTGGCAGTGAAATGACAAGCCCATCCAAGGCATTTGGAAATGATACTTTATACTGCTTGATTTGCTTTTGTTTTTGTATACCACTATTTTCAATGTTGTTGGCAGCCAGGCTCCTGTTCAGCACATCCAGAGCCCAGTGAAAATGTCCATCCCCTTCATGTCTCTCTAACTCTCTCCTCACAGGAAAACAACATGGATGAAATAGTCATTGCAGGAATATCAGGACGTTTACCTGAGTCCGACAACTTGGAGGAATTCTGGGAAAATCTCATCAACGGTGTGGACATGGTGACGGAGGACAACCGGCGATGGACACCAGGTGAGACACACCTATCAATCAATTGATTGATCAGTCATGCATGCACATTTCTTGTCGTGTTTGGAATTGACTGTGTGTTTGGACTGTGGTCCAAAAAGAGTTGAGGGTGAAAGAGGAGTAGGTATCTACAATTCATTTTTGAATTGATGTATCAAATACAGGGTTAAAAGCAATGGAAGTATGAGAATCATAGTTTATTGTAAACATCTGGCTTTGACATACAGCTTTAAAATGCATCTACAAATACTGATGATTTCTAACCTTCTAATCTAACCTTTACTTACAGTTGCACCTAAACACTGTCAGACTAAGGCTTTTTGAGTGACTGGGGCAACAATAGAAAGAAGGCCACCAGTTTGGCACCAGCCTGCCAAAAGTGAATAGTGGATACTTATGGAAAAACATTTTGTCATTCTGTCCATTGGAAGTGTTGTCAAGAGGACACCTATCCATGATTTGTCCACCGGAAGGACACAATAGAAGGCACATCATCTATCATAGACATTCGAGAAGATACCGTCCGTCTGACTTCTTGAACATTACACAGCTGTGCAGATGGGCCAGTTTCTACCCATCCAACAAAGCACTTATTCTGGAACATCCTCTCATTCCTCCCTACCTGTCTCGCTATTCGATCAAATCGCTCCCAGGACTATTGAGCATGATATGTTTGTTCTGGCTTCTGCTCTGTCTGGCATCAATGGGAACAAAACATCCAAGTAGATTTGTTATTCTCCTCTTTGTCGCCATATGCATACACACATTCCTTTGCTAATTCTGTTGTTGTGCCAAGACATGCATTCATGGTCCATTGCTAACGTGTTATGATCCCTGTTGGGCATTTCACTTTAAAAAAGTAACGAGTTATAGTTTCCCCCACAAGTACACGTTTGGGCTAAACTATGACTGAAGGTTTTTATCACTAAACACTCAAATCCATGCGCTTCATTAAGGTAACACACCACATTTTATCATCAGTAACAGCGTTGGAACGGTAACCATTTTAATTACGTGTTCCTGGAAAAAAAGTAAGGCCATTAGTAATTCTGTTTTTTTGCACACTGTTGATTCCTGTCACTGGTGAGGGCAGCCATGAATGTTTGTCTGCAACACTGGCAAAATTAAAGGGTAAGAAGCGACTGTAACAATGTCATTGACTCAACCCTGAACTCCACATTGTTGATACTATTTCCCTTTTTGTGGTCATTGGCAGACTAAACTTCTAGAGATGGGAAAAGGTGTTGATATCTTTTTTTTTTCCAACTAACTTGTGCCCAATATAGTTTTTGTTATCTATCACTAACAGTCAGACCTGCACAGTATCAAAGAAATCTGCATATGAGTTTCTTAATAGGATGCTGCTTGGAGTCATTGTTACAAGAATGAATGCATAAAAGAGTACATACTTATGTACAAGTATACATATACGGGTACTACATATGTACAAGAGTCCATAATGATACATAATGATGATAATTCAATAAAGTTTGTTTGTTTCCGGGCAACTATCTAGCTTTCTCATCTGCCCCTCTCCTTAAGAAATATTGCCCCCCTTACAGTATCTTACTTGAGAAAACCGTGACAATGAAGGGGGTCTTCAATAAAGTGTGCGCCAGTAGGTGTTCCAAGTGCAAGATGCATCGGGCATACAATGCTTTTGTGTGTGAGAAGAAATGACATGAGGATGAATGAGAGTGATCATTCAATAATAGTGATATTAATTTCTGTTATTCTGCCCATCTATTTTTTTCTTCTTCTTTCCAGGTCTGTACGGCCTTCCAAAGAGGAATGGTAAACTGAAGGACATCAGCCACTTTGATGCCGTGTTTTTTGGAGTCCACCCCAAACAGGCCAACACCATGGACCCTCAGCTTCGACTCATGCTGGAGATTGCCTACGAAGCTATTGTCGATGGAGGTAAGGAAACGCTGTGATGATTAGAAGTTATCGTTGAGGTGAATGTGGATCGTCAATTGTGCAACGAGGAACGAGTAAAGCATAATAACCAATCAATCACAACGTCAGATGTTTCCCTTTGTTTTAAAATTAAACTTATCTTTTTACAAAACATGATGATCGACCTCCAGCATGAACAGTTTGCTTGCTGCTACTTCAAATTGCATCTAAAAATTGCAATTTTCTCTCATTTTTACACTTTGCAAAGTCATATACGGGCCGAATCGGACCCTCTTGGCGGGCCGGTTTTGACCCCCCCCCCCTGCTCTAAGGTGATAAACAAGGCTGATGAAGCACTGAACAGCAAACGATACATCTCTGTTACACAGGACTAAGCCCGACTGCACTGCGCAGCACTAAGACTGGTGTTTTCATCGGAGTGAGCGGCTCGGAGGCAAGTGAGGCGCTCAGCAGGGATCCGGAGGAGCTTCTGGGCTACAGCATGACGGGCTGCCAGCGAGCCATGCTGGCCAACAGATTATCATACTTCTTTGATTTCAGGGGTACGGACGCTTAACGCTCAGCTTTGTCTTCTTCTTCTTTGTCTGATAACGCATGAACACAGACTCGTTCAGTCGGTACGACCAAGACAGGGATACATTGGGGATTTTCTCAAAGTAAGACGCATTGATTTTGTCAAGAGAAATAAACGAGATGTGGGAGTGTTCTGAGTGTATACTGTTGGTGTCATGTTGTAGTGCTCATTTCAAACGGCATCTTCTCGTTTGCGATGTCAAACTTCAAAAGTAACCCGGCAGCTGCTTCCTAAATGCGCCAAATCACAAGCGCTGCTGGGCTGACGAGACGTGTGTACGTGCTCTGTGACGCCCTTCAAGACTGCGTGAGACTAACAATACTAGAGTTTCAATGAAAAAAAAAAAAGCATAATACTTTGCATGTACAATGCAGTTCTATTTATTCATTCTTTTTTTAAATGATTATTATTATTGTCAGTTGCGCTGTTAGGAATGGTTGAAGGGATTGTTCGGCTTTAGCAGAGGGCTCATACTTCCTGTGCGCCTGCTCTTCAGATATGCCTCTGATCTGCTGCCCTGTCTCTTTCAGGCCCCAGCACTGCCATTGACACAGCCTGTTCCTCCAGCCTGTTGGCATTAGATAATGCATTCCATGCCATCCGCCAGGGCCAGTGTGATGCTGCTCTGGTGGGCGGAGTCAACTTGATCCTCAAACCAAACACTTCAGTGCAGTTCATGAAACTGGGCATGCTCAGTCCAGACGGGACCTGCAAGTCCTTTGACTCATCAGGTAAAAAACAAACAAAGCCATCTGACGCAGTTCTGTTTTGGATGATGGAGTCGTCATCCAGCAGCCTTCAGATCACATGTTACTGCTACAAAAATCCATAATATTGATCAAGATTAAAAATATTCATATCATTTGTTTAGGTAATGGATACTGTCGATCTGAGGCTGCCGTGGCCGTGCTGCTGACCAAACGATCAATGGCCAAAAGGGTCTACGCCACGGTGGTCAACACCGGCAACAACACAGACGGATACAAAGAGCAAGGTAAAGAAACACATTTAATAGCCTGTGTCATTAACTTCATAGTTATAGGCCAAGGGAGCACTTTGAAAAGTTTAGGCTTGAACATAAATACCGTGGGAAGGTTCATCATTCACATGTATGGTGGAAAGAATCATCACCCACCTTTAAGGTGAGTGTTATTGGCCCTGATGCGCTGCTCTTTGTCTTTCAGGTGTAACGTTTCCTTCGGGTGAAATGCAGCGCACGCTGGTTCAGTCTGTCTACGAGGAGGCCAATATCACTCCTGAGCAGGTGGAGTACGTGGAAGCCCACGGGACGGGAACAAAGGTCAGTGAACGCAACTGTCAAGGTTTCATCATAACGTCTCAAATTGAAAAGTTATCCTCACACTCGCCTCGGGCACGCCTTTAATCCTTTAATCTTATCCTGATGACGTTTGGGCTCACGTCTCAAGGTTGGAGACCCTCAGGAGGTGAATGGAATCGTTGGCGTGTTCTGCCAGTCGAAGCGAGAACCTCTGCTCATTGGCTCCACCAAATCCAACATGGGTCACCCAGAACCAGCTTCTGGTCTGGCTGCCCTTGCAAAGGTAAAACAGCATTTCATTTATTAACGTATTCATTTAAAAAAAAATACTTGGCAAAATGATCCAGCGGGCCGGGTTGGACCTTCTGGCAGGCCAATTCTGGCCTGCGGGCCACATGTTTGACACTCCTGATCTAAACACGTTTGGATGTATTTGGGATTTTTTTTATTGTTTTGTTTTGTTGTTGTTTTTTTCCTCAATGAACTGAATGAATGAAATGTCTTCAAGCACATGCTGTGAATGCCTTTCTCCTTCAAAGCTCGTCATTGAACTTGTTTGTGTTTTGTTTTTTTCATCTCACAAAACAGGTGGTGCTGTCTTTGGAGCGAGGAGTCTGGGCCCCAAACCTGCACTTCAACAGTCCTAACCCCGACATACCTGCCCTCACCGACGGGCGCATTCAAGTTGTCGACCGCCCCATTCCCATCAAAGGAGGCATCGTGGGCATCAACTCGTTTGGATTCGGCGGCTCAAACGTTCACATCATTCTTCGTCCAGCTGATAAAAACACCCAGGCAGCCGCGTCACCCAGGGTGAATCCAAGGGTGCTCATGGCCTGTGGCCGCACAGAGAGTGCGGTGAGTGCCATGCTACAGAAGGGGAGGGAGCATGCTGCGGATGACAGCTTCCTGTCTCTGCTCAACGAGATATCTGGAGCTCCCTCCATTGGCATGCCCTACAGAGGATACACCCTGATTGGCTCTCAGAGTGACGCGATGGAGGTGCAGCCAGTACCGGCCTCTGCCAGGCCTCTGTGGTACATCTGCGCTGGTGAGTCATCAAAGTTACGGCGGCGGGAGCTAAAAGTGTCTTGTCCTCATTTCGGTGCCAGATATAAAACAGCAATTTTGTCATTTCAAATGAGACGGAAACGTAATTATCTCAGTGGAACCTTTGAAGAGTAAAATATTGGGTATTTCACTCAAGTACTTGATCAACTTGATCTACCCTGGTGTTGATTAAGAAAATGTTTATACATAAAGTGTTACTTATGTCTGCATAGACATTTGGTTCAATTTTTTTTTTCCATTTTCCATTGTTTTTGGGGGGAAAATAGGAATTCAAAGTAACTAATATTTCATACTATATATATATATATTATATATATATATATATATGTAAAACCAAAACACTGTGCATGGAAATGCCAGCATTGGTATCTGTGAACTAAGCCATTAAACATTTGTAGCTCTAGCTTTAACATATGGTTTGGGGCAATTGAATCAATCCACATATGACGTGCTCAAACCAACGCTCTTCGTTGTATGGCCGTATTGATTTGTGAGACCCCCTCCTTTCATCAACAGGTATGGGAACACAGTGGGCAGGTATGGGTCGCAGTCTCATGCAGCTGGAAGACTTCAGAGAGTCCATCCTCAGGTCAGACGAGGCCTTGAGAGAAACGGGCCTCGTCGTGTCTCAGCTGCTCATGGAGGCAGACGACTCCACATTTCAAGACACTGTCCACGCCTTCGTGGGCCTCACGTCCATCCAGGTACAGTGTGAAAAACTTGAACGTAGGAGCCAGAGCATGGCTAGCAAAGGGCTGTCATTTCATTTCTATACGCCCTAGGTCAGGATACTCTATGTTGAGCGCTCCTGTGAAGAACTGAATGGGAATTTAGAGCAAAATATGAAAAGACCACTCATCCTCGAGGTTTTTCTGATTGTAATCGAAGCCCAAATGAGGAGGAGGTTGACTCTCCTTAGTTTTGTCTCCGTTCTTTATTTTATATACTTGTACAGGGATTCACTCAAATGAGTTTGTGGATTCAAGGTTGTTGGGTCGGGTAAAGGTCATGGTACAGTTTTCATTAAATGCCACAAGATCTTTGAAGCACATACTGTACATTCTTATCATTTGAACAGACAGATTGACACAATTTAGTTTTTGTATTGTTTCTGAAACGTGTTGATGAAATGATCTAAAGCAGTATAAAGGTGTGTGCTCTGTGCATCCCCCTCTGTTACAGGTCGCTCTCATTGACTTGCTCAACAAGGTGGGCCTGCAGCCGGATGGCATTATCGGACACTCGGCTGGAGAGCTGGCCTGTGGCTACGCTGACGGTTCCCTCAACCACAATGAGGCCGTCTTGGCTGCCTACTGGAGGGGCCGCTGCGTCAAGGAGGCCAAACTTCCTCCAGGCGGCATGGCAGCAGTTGGTAAGAGGAGGGAATCCATTCTTCTCTGTCTTTCAAGAACCAGGGCCGCTTTCCAGTGGATTGTGCAAAGGTCAAAATAGAATGAATGACATTTTTACACACCGATTTTCAACCACAATATTTATATTTGTCGCATTAGATATCTGAATGGATAATATTATACATTAATGCGCAACCTATAGATCTGACCCCATTTATACCAGGACCTATACCACAGACTATATTGTGTATATATATATATATATATATATAGTAGTTACGACTTAATTGACCATGCACTGTGTCAGTGAATGCCAAGTATTGTTCAGGTTGTAGCAAAAGTGAGTTATGATCTGTTGCATAATCACTGTAATAAACTTTTTTTTTTAATGTAATAACATTAATTTCCTCTTATATCTTTTTGACCTTAAATCAAAATAAATGTCTTAAAATAAATGTCACTGATTAAATAAGGAAATAGTAAATGCATAATAACATAGAATTTGGGAATTAGTTACATAATGTAATGTTGTACCTGATTTGCTGCAGTGTGCAAAGCAGGGAGAGACGTATTACATCATTAGAAGGTCTTGCGTGATTGGCCTCTGTTAGTTGCCTGGTAACGACCTATATATGAGAATACAGAAAGATGAAATCTCAGTATGGGATTTTTTTTCACCCCATATTAAAATCATTTTTGTCTTCATTTCATTTTGTGATTCCACGTCTCAGTGAATGGTTCCTGTGGTTTATCCTTCAGGGTTGACCTGGGACGAGTGTCTGGCAAAGTGTCCTGAGGGAGTGGTCCCAGCCTGTCACAACGCCGAGAGAACCATCACCATCTCAGGCCCCCAGGTCAACTATCGCACCTGACTCTTTGAGCCCATGACTTGAATTTGTCCATCAGGATTCATAATCTGAATTCTTTGCAAAAAATGAACAAATATTTAATAATGTGCACACGATTTTTCATAAGTGAGTTGTAACGATTTTAGTATTATTACGGACAATTTCATGGAGGAAAGCAGTAGTCCTAAGAAATTGCACAGCCAGTTTAGTAACAAATAAATCCACTTTTGCAGTGAACTTTCAGTGTTTTGAAATGCTCATTCTAAACTCGACCTGAAAGGAAATAAAAAGGGTCTGCTTGTAGCTGTCGAGGGTCTCGGGTGTAGTGTGTCTTGACAGATGTGATGTGTCTCATCAGGAAGCAATCCGGACATTTGTGGCTCAGCTGAAGGAAGAGGGAGTGTTTGCAAAAGAGGTGCACACTGCGGGTGTGGCGTTCCATTCCTACTTCATGGCCTCCATTGCACCGAACCTGTTGGCCGCCGGACAGAAGGTGCTGTAGTCATGAATTCGCCCACATTTTCCCTTACTGTTTAGAGCAACTAATTGCACCATTGCTGCAAATGCAATCCACAATTTCATGGTTTCACAGGTGTTCTACTTATCGCGTACATTTTAGTCTTATTCATTGTTATTTGTTTGATAAATCGTATTGACAGTAAGCGATAATGATGTAACCGTGTTTTGTGTTCTGCGTGAAAATGACCATCTCTGTTAACTGTGCTTTGGCATTTATGACAGCTATTGCAACTGTGATGCCTCATTCACCCCTGATGCATACAAATATTGACATGTTGTTATTAATTTCTGGTGTGTGATCCATAGGTGATCAAGGCGCCTCGCCGGCGCACTTCTCGCTGGATTAGCACCAGCATCCCTGAGTCTGCCTGGGATTCTCCTTTGGCTCAGTTGAGCTCAGCAGAATACTTTGCCAACAACCTGGTGAGCCCGGTGCTGTTCAAGGAGGGCATGAGTCACATTCCTGAAAACGCTGTGGTGGTGGAGATAGCCCCCAACGCTGTGCTCCAGGTAAGGCGATAGACCACCAACATCCAAGTCCAAGGCAGTTTTGATTATCCAACACTCATGATGATTGTTTAAAAAAAAGAAAATGACCTTTTGATCTCAAGGGCATTACCAACAAAAAATAACATCCCATAGTCTTTCCTGCGCAACGCTGCACTTTTATATACGTTATAAAAAGACCTTATATGCCACTTACTATCATTTGCAGTCGTTTGTACTAAGTCTTTGACATATTTTTGTGTCTTCAATGAAGTATGCAACTGATACCTTTATCTCTGATGTCATAACTGTCGCCGTTGTTGGTCTAGTAACCCTGATAACCTCTCCTTGTTTTTACGATCAGATGAAATGTCTTTGTAATGTAAGAAATGTGCGTCAGTAGTACGTAATAACCCAAATTGTCGTATCGTATGAATGTGTCAAGTCTCCTCTTGAATACTGTGTTCTGGCAAACCTGACAGCCCTCCCCCGAATACCTGCACAGACAGATGCCCTTATTAAAACAGAAAAAAAAAGATGGTGATGACGACTATTTATAAAGACCTAACCCCTAGACCCCAAAGTCTAGTTAGAATGAGCATTTTCCTGAAATGGGTGATAAATCCTAGAGAATAAATCTCAAAAAACTTCTTCCTTAGCTTAACTTCAGAGCTTTAATGGGAATGATTGACTCAACTTATATATGTGTTGGGCTAATAGATAAGAGACGATTCCCTCGAAGAAGTAGTTTGTTATTAAAAGCCAATTTATTCTAAAAAGAATTCTGATTTTTCACACCCAGACCGTCCTGAAGCGCAGCCTGAAGCCTTCATGCAGTGTTCTACCTTTGATGAAGAGTGGAATCCCCAACAACCTCGAGTTCTTCCTTACAAATCTCGGCAAAATCCACATGAATGGGTAAAGGAATGCCTCACCTCTATTATTATTATTATGGGGGATATGCCTTCCTGAGGGGGCTGTACTGTTTACTTCTCTGGTGCTATTTGATACGTCTCTTTAGCATCAATCTGGATGCAAACAAGCTCTGCAAAGCCGTGAGTTACCCTGTGCCAGCTGGTACCCCGCTGATCTCACCCTTGGTCCAGTGGGACCATACCCAGACTTGGGATGTCCCCAAGGCAGAGGACTTTGCCTCCGGCGCAGGAGGATCCAACTCTGCCACCGTCTTCAACATTGGTACGGATTGTCAGGGATACAAAGCAAGTTAAGTGGACCTCCGGTCTCACGGTGATCCGATCAACAACCTTCTGTGTTTGTGTCCGAAACCTCCAATAGATACAAACCCCGAGTCCTCGGACCATTACCTGATCGGACACTGCATTGATGGACGTGTGCTCTACCCAGCCACGGGTTACTTGTTCTTGGCCTGGAGGACTTTTGTGAAAAGTCTAGGGGTGGTGATGGAAGAGACGCCTGTCACCTTTGAAGATGTCACCATCCACAGAGCCACCATTTTACCAAAGACGGGTAAGAGAAGAGCAGCAGCGGGTGTGAGAGCAGGGTCGGGAGAGGATGGATCTTCCGTGGGGATGAACATTGTAGAGGAAGGCGAGCAGCTGATGGCTCCAGCTGTTTTTGACACGGCCTCTTTCTCTTCTGCTCTTTCCAGGTTCTGTCCAGTTGGAGGTGCATCTCATGCCTGCCACCAACAGGTTTGAGGTTTCGGAGAATGGAAACCTGGCTGTTAGTGGTGGGTATATTTATGTTTTGTGTGTATTTGTGGATACGGATGTCCCATTGAGCAATTTGTTGCTTAGGAAAGAAAAAAAAAACTCTAGAACACAAATGCACAATCCTCTTTAAGTCCAGAGTTTGTTGCTTCAGTGCAGCAGCTCTCTCCTCACAGATCGTACTTGATTTAAAGTCCCGCAAATATCCTGTGAAACATGAATTTGAACTGATGTGGGACTTTGATCTTTGCCCGGTACTTTCTTCCAGACTTGGGGTGAAACTATGGGCCATTGGTTTTTCGAGTTCCTCAAGAATTCATGCTTATTGCCACGAGGTTATGATGGCAAACCAATTTTTCAAAGCCACTGGGAAATCTTATTTTGAAAACCGGATGTGGGCGTGGTGTTTGTTGAAATCAAACTGCAGAGACGCATCGATCTCTGTGCGATGCATTTACCATAAAGGCTTGAATACATACGTACAGTACCTCCTCCACTCACGTATTCACTGTCTGTAAAGAAAACATCAACATCAATGCCCTCTGATGTTGTTTCCACTCAATCAAGCGCTCACATTGAACCAGCGCATCTGATTGGGCTGTAGCCGTAAGATGAGAGAGTGTCATTTGTTTGAACCTGTGTTCTTCAGGTAAGGTGAGCATTCTGGAGGACGCTGCCCTCAAGTCATTCCATACTCAGATCCACCAGCCCACTGTCAATGATGAAGCTGATCCCAAAATAAAGCTGGCAGCACCAGACATCTACAAAGAGCTGCGACTACGTGGCTACGACTACGGGAAGACCTTTCAAGGCATCCTGGAGTCCAACAACACAGGTAAACGTGCATTTCTTTTGTTACTTGGCAACAAAATGGTAATTTGATGTTGCAGCACGTCTGTAAATAGAGAAGTCATGTGGAGCCGTACAATGCTCAGCATTCTGTGTATTCTGTTTCTGTACAGCACGTTGTCCAGCTGTGGCTGTTTTTATAAAAGCGCTTTATAAGTAAAGTTGAGGTGATGTGATATACTGTTGTCATGCGATTGTCGCGCTCCAGGAGAAACTGGGAAGCTGAAGTGGGCCGAGAACTGGGTGACATTCCTGGACACCATGCTGCAGATGATTGTGGTGGGACTGTCTGGTCGAAGTCTGCGCTTGCCAACCAGGATTCGCTCGGTTTGCATCGATCCCGCGGCCCATCTGGAAAAGGTCTACGAGTACTCTGAGGGAGCGAACGGTAGGTTGTATTTATTTTCTTCAACCTCCTGACAATTAGATCTACTTATTGATCCGTCTGCCTGTAATGTGTCTTTCCACACACTGGGCTTGTGCCTTGGAAAAGGGCCCAATGAAATGCAGTGTTGGATTTGCTGGATTGTGTCATGTCTCGGGCTCATTGTTGAATTATCTCGGTGAATAAACGGGACCATAGACTATATCTTTGCACACATCATACATTCAGAAAGAAAACTGCTCCAGCTTCATCGCTGGTTTAGTGAACGGTCCATTTCAAACATGCGTGTTGATGCGTTTCACTGTTTGAACGCTCAGTGAATTGCGTGTTGGTGTGACTCCATTACGAAACATCTCTCTCTCTCTCTCTCTCTCTCTCTCCATTTTTCCTCAGCCGTTGACGTACGCATAGACCGTTGCCTCGACAACATAGTGGCTGGCGGAGTCCAGCTCAGCGGTCTGCATGCCACTGTCGCCCCCCGTCGGCAGAATCAGCAGAGTCCACCCATCCTTGAGGAATTTGCCTTTGTTCCCTATGTGGAGACGGACTGTCTGAGAGCCAGTGAGAAGATCACAGAGCAGCTGAGAATCTGCAAAGGTAAACAGAAAAACGTTGACACCCCATCACGCTGCTTTGTTTTGATGTTCAAAACTGCAATATTGCAGTACTATGCTACATTACTACATTAAATACTAGTTTAAAAGAACTGAATAAGTATATTTTACAAACTCAGTGGTAGCATTACATTACATTCACTTTTTAGAATCAAATAGTCAGACATTAGTCATCATTTGAAGACTTCTGCTTTACATGTTACTCCACTTTTTGCCATTTTTATGGAACTCAATGAAGTAAAATGATAGAAAATGGTGGGTAAAGTCAGTGTGTGGATTATTGACTATTCAGTAAGTCAGATTCTAGTGCACTTAAATACATAACCATAAACAGTGCTTGAGATGATCAGTTATTTTGTAAAGCCGTGGCATCAGACAATGAAAAAAAGGTTCATAAACCAACACAATTATTATCATCTGCAAGTTCCCAGCACCAGGCCGTGAAGAGTTCTGCACTCTTATTGCCTCCTCTAGACTTTTTCAGAATCCTTTAGAACTTTAATTTGAAAACACTTGATTGACAGTATTGTTGACCCTTGACACCAAACCTTTCTATCCAGGCTTGATACACAGACTGCAGCAGAAATTGGCCACACATGGCGTGAAGCTCTCCATCCCCGGGCTGCAGCAGGAGTCGGACCACCCACTGGTAGACGTTGAGCCCTCCCAGCCGGGCCTGCCGAGACTGCTGTCCCTGCTCTGTGCCCTGGAGCTGAACGGGAATCTTCAGTCTGAGCTGGAACAGTTGGTGGAGAAGGAGAGGGCATGCCTGCTGCAGGACAGCCTGCTGCAGGGCCTGCTCAACGACCACGCCCTCAAACACTGCCTGGACATCACCTTGGAAAACAGCACCCCCGGCAAGATCAAAGTCCTGGAGGTAAGACTAAAGGAATCCCACCCAGAAGTCGTCACAAGTCATTCAAACGCAGACATTCTGAATTACAATTGCCTTTGTACTCTGATGGCCTCCAGGCTCTCTCCAGCGATGGTCAGCTCTTCTCACATGTGGTACCGTTGCTCAATGCCCAACCCATGCTGCGCGTAGACTACACGGCCACAACACCCAACCTGGATCTTCTGACTCCACACCAAGCCACCTTGGAGAAGCTGGCGGTCACCTCAGCCTTGTGGGATCCCTTGAAGGGCCCAGCTGCAGGGAACATGTCTGGAGGTGCAGACTTGCTGTTGTGTAACCATGCCTGGGGTCCACTAAGGACGGACCCCACTCTGCTGCTCCAGAATCTGTCGTCTGGAGTCAAACAAGGAGGGTTTGTTCTCCTGCACACTCTGCTGAAGGGAGAAACTCTGGCGGAGACAGTTGCTTTCCTCTCCAACACAACTCAGAACAGCAACCAGAATGGACTCCTCACACAGGTAGACGTTGTTTGAATCAATGAAAGCAACCGACAACTCTGAATGAACTCTCTTCCAGTTTGACGGACAGTGTGTTGTCGTGATTTTTCGACTCTTTTGTTCATGTCGTCTCCTCCTCTCGCAAGGCTGACTGGGAGAAGGTCCTGTCTGAGGGCCCCCTCAGTCTGGTGGCTGTGAGGAAGTCCTTTTATGGTTCGGCCCTCATTCTCTGTCGCCGCCGGTCTCCAAACAAAGTGCCTAGTTTCATCTCGGTGGACGGTTCTGACTTCAAGTGGGTGGATCAGCTGAAGGTGGGTTTGATATCCCTGCTCTGTTCTGTCTGCCGTGTCTTAAATGATCTCTGTCATAATGTTTGTGTTGAAATGACTCGAAGTAAGTGTGTGGAACTGTGTGGTAGGAAACGCTGTTGGAGACCTCCGATGGGCCGGTGTGGCTGACTGCCTCCGAGGCCAACTCTGGCATCGTGGGAATGGTCAACTGTTTACGGCAGGAGTCGGGTGGCAACAGAATACGGTGGGACATATTCTTTGTCCTTTCATCATCCTTTTTCCTAATCCATAATCCTCATTGTTCATGTGTTTAGCCATGTTTTTTTAATGTCCTTTTTTTTTGGTCCTCGTTCATCAACAGCTGTGCGTTTGTGTCCAATTTGAATGAGTCCTCGCTCACACCCAACCTCCAGCCCGCTCGCCAGTTCATGAAGTCGGTGCTGGAAAGTGATCTGGTGGTAAACGTCTTCAGAGATGGACAGTGGGGCGTCTTCCGACACCAGCTCATCAACTCCGGTACCGGTCGCTTATCTTTTTATCTTTTTTACTATCCAACGGAAAAAATCACAATCAGAGGGTTTTCACGCAATTTCCATTGTCAAAATTGATTTCACCTTTTACACTAACCAATATCTGAATTGATTCCGCAAAGTTGTGTGTGAACATAACTCGCAAGCGTGTGTTTGTAATATAGCGATGATTTTCATTTCCTCTAAAGGCTTTGTTTGTTTGATTGTGCTTTTCAGATCAGAAGGAGGAGTTGACAGAGCAGGCCTACGTCAATGTATTGACTCGAGGTGACCTCTCAACACTGCGATGGATTTCTGCCCCTCTCGGTCACTCCGTGGCCAACAGCTCTGAAATGCTGCAATGCTGCGTTTACTACAGCTCACTCAACTTCAGAGACATTATGCTGGCAACTGGCAAACTACCACCAGATGCCATTCCAGGTATGTAAAGTCGACTTTGGTGTAGTCAACCACATAGAAACAGCAACAATAATCATCGTAAATCACGAGGAAATGCACACCAAGCTTCCACAATGTGCTGTATTCAATTTCCCTTTTGGTTTTGTGTTTCTAGGGGACGTGGCTCTGAAGCGTTGCATGTTGGGAATGGAGTTTGCTGGTCATGACCCCAGTGGGAGACGTGTGATGGGCCTGCTGCCCGCTGAAGGCCTGGCCACAAGTGTAAACGCTGACAGACGTTTCCTGTGGGACGTTCCATCCAGCTGGTCAGTTAAAAAAAAAAAACTAAAACATGATCTTTCCGTGTGTGCGATTGTGTACGTTTCAGTTCATGTGGCGGCAGCTGATGGTGGAGTGTGATCACAACTCGCGTCTGTGTGTGTGTGTGTGTGTGTGTGTGCGCAGGACCCTCGAGCAGGCAGCCTCAGTGCCTGTGGTCTACGCCACAGCATACTACTCTCTGGTGGTGCGCGGCAGGCTCCGCAACGGAGAGAGCGTTCTCATCCACTCGGGCTCCGGCGGCGTCGGCCAGGCCGCCATTGCTATCGCGCTCAGCAAGAACTGCAAAGTCTTTACCACCGTTGGTGAGTGTTGCGCGACACACCGACGCTCCTTTCCCATGATCACAGCTCTTTATTTTATACATAAGATGAGATCATGCAATATATATTTTTATATGTATATTATTATATATTATATTATATATATATATATATATATTATTATATATAAGATGAGATCATGAATGAAATTTCATACATGAAATCATATTTCTGCCACTTGAGGAAAACGAATTGTAATTAAATGATGTAATGAAATGTTATAGTCATACGTGTGTGTGTGTGTGTGTGTGTGTGTGTGTGTGTGTGTGTGTGTGTGTGTGTGTGTGTGTGTGTGTGTGTGTGTGTGTGTGTGTGTGTGTGTGTTCACCAGGCTCACAGGAGAAACGCGCCTACCTGCAGGAGAGGTTCCCTCAGCTCTCAGCAGAATCCTTTGCCAACTCCAGGGACTCTACGTTTGAGCAGCACATCTTGCTCCACACACATGGCAAAGGTCATTTTGATTCAGTGATGATATTAGTTGTGTTCAGTTTCATTTTATTCGTGTTGTATAACATTCACTGTGTATTTGATCTCCCTGTTATAAGGTCAAAATGAAAATACATTTTATGAAACTCAACGAATCCTGACAGATCGTTGACGGTGAGAGAGCGGAGCCCCTCGTTGACGAGGAGAAAAATGGGAAAGACACCAAATACATCGCCTGTGTATAGATCAATAACTAAAGATACATTTGACACAATTCAGCTTTGCACTGTTTTAGTTTTTAGGTTTTTTTGGATTAGAAACATTTCAATAAAAAAAAAACAAAAAAACTTTATTACTAATGTTACACCACTCCAAAATGAGACAAATATATATTTAGGGTGCCAGTTAGCATCTAGCTTGACGCAGGCTGGTCACAACACTCATGGGGGTTCCGCTCCCCGTTATGCAAACTGACTCGGACACATCCTGTTCTCTATGTGTGTTTCAGGTGTGAATCTGGTTCTGAATTCTCTGGCTGAGGAGAAACTGCAGGCAAGCGTTCGCTGCCTCGCCCGCCATGGACGATTCCTGGAGATTGGCAAATTTGACCTCTCCAATAATTCTCCACTGGGTCAGTAGGAAGCTTCAGCACTCGGTTATAATGTAGCGTACATATCTGTACGTCTGTTTGTATCCATGCATGCATCGCATATATCCCTGTTTGTGTGATTCGGACAGGTATGGCTGTGTTCCTGAAGAATGTAGCATTCCACGGGATCCTGCTGGATGCTCTCTTTGAAGAGGGTAACCAGGAGTGGGAGGAGGTATCCCAGCTGTTGAAGGAGGGGATTCTGGGAGGTGTCGTTCAGCCCCTGAACACCACAGTGTTTGGGAGGCACCAAGTCGAGGAAGCCTTCAGATACATGGCTCAGGGCAAACACATCGGCAAAGTTCTCGTGCAGGTAAGTTTGAGATGGGGACACTGGACACTGAATTCTCACAGATCATCAGTTGACTGAGTTCTGCTGCTTCTCCTCTTCACGCAGATCCGCCAAGAAGAAAATGGGGTCAGCTCTGCGGCCCCCTTGTCTCTTTCGGCGATCAGACGCACCTTCTGCGTTCCCTCCCATTGCTACATCATCACTGGTGGACTGGGAGGCTTCGGTCTCGAACTGGCACAGTGGCTGATGGAGAGGGGAGCCCGCAAAATGGTGCTGACGTCCCGATCAGGCGTCAGGAACGGTAAGGCGCAATGGCTCAAGGGTTCTGAAAGCGTTTCTTGAATTTTTTTACTCGACCAAATGATATTAGAAATAAGAATTCAAAGGCGTGTTTCACTTTCAATGACCTTGTTCATTTTTTCACAAGTTGCTTGTCCCTCAGCATCAGAGTCAATTTCAGTGAGCGGCCCTGTAGTTGAACTTGACATTGCCCGGCGTCTCGTGAATGGTGCAGATTGATGTTTCATTGTACTCTGGCGTTTCTCTTACAGTTGATTGTGTCACCGTTCACAGGGTACCAGGCCAAGCGAGTGCGCGAATGGCGTAGTCAAGGTATGAACGTGCTGGTGTCGACCGCTGATGTCAGCACGCTGGAAGGAACGGAGCAGCTCATTGATGAGGCGAACGAACTGGGTCCAGTGGGCGGAGTCTTTCACCTGGCAATGGTAAGGCATCAAGCACTCGTCATGGGTCGTGTCAACGTATCATTTGTGTTGACCTCCACCAAATACACTTTGTTTTTGTTTGTATTTTGGGGATTTTTCACATTTTATTTGTTTTGACATCAGAACTGAAATTAGAATTTAATGCAAATTCCAGGTCTGCGTTTTAATGTTATGCGTGATATGTTTAAACCATGTTTCGAGTATTCCTGTTTGAAGGAGTTGTACAGTGCATTTCCAGACAGGGAATGGGAATGTCAAAGGCGTCTTTATCTATTAAAGGATTTTTTTCACATTAAAAAGATTTTATAGTTTGTTGATGAAATGTTGTTCTAATTTACCACAGTATTGTCCATCATTTAAAATAATGAATAAAAAAATGATGAAAATACAACAATAACATGTAATTATACACCAAACAGGAGGAAATGACCACAATATCGATTGATTGTTTGAAATCATTGTTTGAAAACAGTTCTGGACAGTGATTGGTTTAAGTGCAACTGCAGTGTGGGATATTCAGTTTGAACTGAACCCAAATGAGTGAGTGTTCAGAACCTGCTCTCCTCCGAAACTCTATGAAGTGCTTTGTTGTGTCATTACCAGGTCTTGAAAGACGGCATGCTGGAAAACCTGACACCTCAGCTCTTCCTCGATGTCAACAAACCAAAATGTGATGGCACCATCAACTTGGACAAGTAAGGCGCCGTCTGCGTTACCTTTTCCATTTCAGTTCTCAGGGCAGGGATTCACCTCTCTCGTGATTTTGATGCACTTCTTTCCTTTGCCTCCCCAGCGTGACACGGAAGTCTTGCCCAGACCTCAAGTACTTTGTGGCCTTTTCCTCCGTCAGCTGTGGGCGGGGCAATGCCGGCCAGAGCAACTACGGTTTTGCCAATTCAGTCATGGAGCGCATTTGTGAAAAGCGCCATTACGATGGGCTCCCAGCACTTGCTGTGCAGTGGGGTGCCATTGGCGACGTGGGCGTGGTGCTGGAGACCTTGGGGGACAACGACACAGTGATCGGTGGCACCCTGCCTCAACGCATCACTTCCTGCCTGGAGGTGCTTGATCGCTTCCTGTGCCAGCAGCACCCTGTGATGTCGAGCTTTGTACTTGCAGAGAGGACGGTGACAAAGACTGAGGCAGGGAGCCAGCGGGACTTGGTGGATGCCATTGCTCACATTTTGGGTAAGAGTCAACTTATTCAGAATTTGTCCCCGCTGAAAGGCAACAAATGCCTCGTCAACAGTTTCTAATCAAGCCCGTCAGCCGTCGTCATCAGGGACAATATATTGTGTGTTTTTGCAACTTTGATTGTAGTTCAGAGTCTAATGAAAGTTAATGCAAGTGACTCTGTGACATCGATCGCTTTCGTAAGAGAATAATATTTTGATTCTCAAATTCAATTGTAGAATATATGAGTGTTTGTGTGACTTGGTGAATGTCATCTTTAAACCCTCTGAGTGGCCAATACATGATTTGGCAACATCCACTCAAATAATCGGTTCATACAATACATGGATCCCCAAGCCCTGAAGTGACATGTTTTAAATACTTTAACCCATAAAATATGTTCTCGATTAAAACAAAAACAAAAACAAATTAAAATAAAAAAAAAATAAAAAATTTAAAAAATAAAATAAAATCTTGGCATCTGATTCATTTGACTCTTCCTGCGAGGCAGAGATACATATAATTAGATTCTGACCAGGACAAACAGAAAGATGTAGAGAGGAGATCATCATCAGGTCATCATGCAGACATTCCTGAGAATGTGTTCTCATGTGTTTTGCTGGTCCTCTGGAACTCTGATCAAAAAGATCAAAGAGTCTGTGGACTGATATGTCTCAAGGGGCTCGGACAGTCCAAAGTAAAGGGCACTTTGAGGTCAGTGACCTGAGCTGCATGTATTTTCCGTCAGGTGTGCGGGATGTGAAAAGCCTGAATGCTGATGCCTCACTAGCCGACCTGGGACTGGACTCCTTGATGGGGGTGGAGGTCCGGCAGACCCTGGAGCGCGACTATGACATCGTCATGACGATGAGGGAGATCCGCCAACTCAGCATCAACAATCTGCAGGAGCTTTCCAACAACAAACCAGGACAATCGAATGGTATTGAATTCACGCAGACGCATGCGGACGCACACTCGCGCTAAAACAGCGCATCTGATTTCTTGGCCGTATCATTAAATAAAGATTGTTAGCATCACTGACTCAATCGACCTGAATGGAATGGAAATAAGAAATCATTATAAAATCATCTCGTCGTTTCTGAGCAGTTCAAACCAAACTGGGCTGTGTGAGAATTCCGGATTTGACATTTTAATTTCTTTTAAACTTCAAACAATTAATCAAATGTGTTTCTGGCACATGTGAAAATAAACCACATATGCTTCTGAGAATCCTACAGCAAAGTGTGATGTAAGACATAAGACCTAGATCCAAATGTTACTCTGTCAAAGCTTATTTAAGTGTATTTTCTACGTTTACTTTGACCTGATTTCTTGGCCGTATCATTAAATAAAGATTGTCAGCATCACTGACTCAATCTACCTGAATGGAATGGAAATAAGAAATCATTATAAAATCATCTCGTCGTTTCTGAGCAGTTCAAACCAAACTGGGCTGTGTGAGAATTCCGGATTTGACATTTTAATTCGTTTGACCTTCAAACAATTAATCAAATGTGTTTCTGGCACATGTGAAAATAAACCACATATGCTTCTGAGAGTCCTACAGCAAAGTGTGATGTAAGACATAAGACCTAGATCCAAATGTTACCGTCAAAGCTTATTTAAGTTTATTCTATACGTTTACTTTGACCTGCACGAGCCCACGGTTGACACTAAGAAGGATAAAGATCCCCCCCCCTTTTTTTCCGTTTGTACTCTTCAACGGTGAGAACGTTGTCTTTGCTCTTTAGCAGACTCTCATCACGCTGTGACCAAGAGAGAAGGCTTGCCGCTGCAGTCTGAGCTGAACCAGCTGTTACTGAACCCCAGTGGTCCCACGGTGACGCCGCTCAACAAGATCCAGAGCCAAGAGCGGCCGCTGTTCTTGGTCCATCCCATCGAGGGCACAGTTCTCGCCTTCAAGTCACTGGCCTCCAAGCTCAGAGTGCCCTGCTACGGCTTGCAGTGTATCAAAGGTACCGTTTCCAGCGTGGCAAAGTTAGCTCCTTCCATCCACTCATGCCCCCCAGCGTAAATTTAAAAAAAACCAATGCCCTTCTCCTCCTCCTCCTCCTCCTCCAGCGGCTCCTCTGGACAGTATCCAATCCCTGGCAGCTTACTACATCACCTGTATCAGGCAGGTTCAGCCCGAGGGACCGTACCGAATCGCCGGTTACTCCTTTGGCGCCTGCGTGGCGTTTGAGATGTGCGCTCAGCTGCAGAGCCAGAGTCTGTCGGTGGAATACCTCTTCCTGCTTGATGGGTCGCACTCCTACGTGGCAGCGTACACACAGGTCAGAACCGAGACACGCCCACTTTAGAGTGGGCTTCTTGTGCCTGTAAAGGTCATTGGACTCAGTGCCGTTACCAAGGTACCGTTTCCGTAGCGATTATACAAAATGCTGGTGGATTATCAAGGATATCGATCACCACGCCTCTTGTTGACGTTGAGCCAGATGAAGTGATGTTCTTATGTCGCATCAGTGTCGTGTATATCGCCGTATATGTAAATGGGATTATGAATCACTCGGCTCAATAGAAATGTGAAGGTGAATATGTAAACTGGATCCTCCGTGGCGGCGGAGAAGATTGAAAAGCACTGGGCGATGATGTGACGTTGACTCTGCGTTTGGTTTCCAGAGCTACAGAGCCAAGCTGACTCCGGGCAACGAGTCTGAAGCTGAGACCGAAGCCCTGTGCGCCTTCATTCAGCAGTTCATCGGCCTGGAGTACAACAAGGTACGCTGTCTGTTACGCACACACACACACACACACACACACACACACACACACACACACACACACACACACACACACACACACACACACACACACTAGCTCACCTAGTACTGTCATTGGTCTCCTGTGCCTTTAAAAAACAAAAAACAAAATTGAAAAAGATAAATAAAATAAAAATATGGGTCTTGAATCAGGGATACTTTTATCAAACGTCAAGAATACTGACATTTCATTTCATCCGAATGAATGAATCAATTTGAAGTTTGACAATCTGTTGATGGAGGGAGCTGAATTCAGATACTTCACATATTTACGCGTGTGTGTACATATATTATAATATAGATAATATTTACACATATTTAAGTGATGTTGGTGTCATGTAACCGTCAAGTGGACATCGCTTTGTGGTGGGAGACCACGCGCCATGAAATACTGCAGGATCATTGGTCAGTGTCAACATACTGACTTTGGCAGATGACTCGTGTAGTTATTGATATTCTATAGATGTAGAATATACCGTCATTAAAGCACAATGGCGTGGACTCGGACTCAACCCATCTCATGGAAGCGTTGGTTCTTGACTTTCTACATTATCTACATTTGAGATTTTCTATTCCAAAGCGGGCCATCAAGTTTTTCTTTATTGTTTTTTAATTTTTTTAATTTTTCATGTGATTTGAATTTGTCAACGTTCAGATTAAGCGCATTCTGTACATGATGATGTTTTTGTTTTCATAGATACAGAACATAGTGTCGATGGCAGATGTTTGGGGAAAGCTCGAGCACCGGACATGATGTTTATCTGGGATTTATTGTGCATCCGTCCCTTCTTTGATTTTGCAGCTTGTGGGGATTCTTCTCCCGCTGTCCAACCTGGAGGCCCGTGTCAACATGACGGTGGAGCTCATCACCTCCCACCACAAGGACATCAGCCAGGACTTCCTGCACTACGCCGCGTCCACCTTCTACCAGAAGCTAAAAGCTGCTGATAATTATGTGCCTGCAACGAAATACCACGGCAACGTGATTCTCCTCCGCGCCAAAACCATCAGTGAATACGAACAAAACCTGGGAGCCGACTACAAGCTGAGCGAGGTAACGCGCACCACACAACTGTAAATGATTGTGCTCTTTTTGAGTTCACCAAGATGAACCCACAGCCTCTTTCCCCAAATCAAATGAAGAGATTTACCCGGGACTAGTTCCACTGGGTTGACCTTGCTCTTCGGGGGCGATTGCCTCCTTTTCCATCGTCAGTCGCTCGCTCCCCTTGAGGCGTTTGTTTTCCAGCAACGCTGCTTCAAATCGCACGTGTTCCTGTCGATGCAGATCATTGTAGCGATGCACCGACGTGCCGAGGGAATTGGTGCTGACCTGAAACGGATGATGATTGAAGGCTGTGAAGTTGCTGCATAAACGCTGCCCGTTGACCACCACCGACCACCGTGTCTTTCTGTCTTGATTCAGGTGTGTAACGGCCAGGTAGCGGTTAATGTCATTGAGGGAGACCACCACACCTTCCTGGAGGGAGAGGGGTTGGATTCCATCTGCAGCATCATCCACAACTCACTAGCGTAGGTGCGAGAGAGGAGGGCCTGCGCCGATCCAACAACACCCTTCCTCACAGTCATTCGACAACATTCCCAAAAATGGGCATCTTCCTAGGCGTAGTTCAAAACGTAGCTTTAACACACAGATTAAGTCTTACGAGAGGTTAAACAGTCCCCGGACAATGCATGTTTACATTATATGCACCTTATTGCTCCTTTGTGCACCTTTTCAAATCTCCCGGGTCAAACCCACTTGCCAATTTGACCTCACTGTTGAGAACAGGATTTGTAAAACAAATAGTTTCAGCTGGACGTGACGTGTGACTTAACGCTTTGAAATCCAACGTAAACGATCGGGGGTTGTGTTTGTTTGTAATTGGGTTCAGTACGTGTGGAATAGCCTTGATGCTCCAGCTGTTTATAGCATCACACCTCTTTTAATGATTGGACCTCTCACTTTCCTTTGTCCAAGCATCACTGTGTCGTTTAGCTTTAGCATCCGTGCGTAAGGGAAAGGGTTATTAAGGGTTATCTTTCCTGTTCAACACATCTGTCACATTTTGCCCACTTCCCAGAGTTACATGGGGGGCATTTAGGGAGAGGAATGACGATGGCACCACTTTCACATTTCCATCCGAATGGATTTAAATGTATCTGTACTACAATGATGTGCAGTTTCATTCAGTCCACACAAATTACGAGCATCCCTGCAGAGTACCGTGTCCTCCGTACACACAGTACATTTCAAATCATGTGATTTTCTATTACTTTATTTCTATGTGTTATCAAGTTGTCGGCCAATGCCATTTTGGTGATCAGTAACCTTCTTTTCTAAAACGTCGTTGTATTAGCCAGACAAAAAAAAAACAACCTAAGACCTGAGATGTAACTGAACGGGTCAGTCCAAGCAAACCCTCTCCATCTGACCTCCAACCCGTCAGGATGATGCATTGTGACCCAGTTCGTTGTAGGTACGAGTCACGTCCCACTAAACCTCCATCACTCTGACTTCTGAGAGCTTCACTTGAATCTATGACGGTCGGTTGACCGGAGGCCAAGGTGGCGACTGATTTCATTAAAAAGTGACACTTTAAGTTCCTTTCTTATACTTTAATATTGTCACTATGCATTTTGTTATAATTAAGAGTATTAAAGGCTTCACAATGAGAACTATGGCTGTTTTTTCCACCTTCATTTATCAAATGAATGGGTTGTCTTACTCTGTGACACATTCTGCGGAACATTATTTAAAAATGCACTGATTAGCAAATACATGAAATTTTTTTTTTATATGAACTAATATTAACCACAACGCCATTAAAAGGTCAATACCAGCAGTGTCACTGGTGTATTATGTATATAATGTTAAATCAGGACTTGGATACTAAAACCTTGTGCATCAGTCAATATGGAAGATAAAGCTACTATGAATAACGGAAGTTAAATGAATTCTAAAAAAAACAAAAAAACAATTGTATGATAGATTTCTTTATTTACTGTCATTTCTCCCGGATAGTTATCGTTGTTGATGTCAGACAAAACGACAGGAAGAGATCCCAATTTTATTCAACAAATATAAAGTTAATACATAACGATTTGTTTCACACATGTCACTTTGTGATCCGATTAAAAACGAGCGCAGGTTCTAACGAGATGTAGGATTAACATCTGTTCTGAGAACCTGTTCAGATCTGGCATTAGGATCCTTCCTGGATATGCTGTATATCCCATAATCCCTTGAGATCACATCTCACTTCACTGCTCTATGCAAATAAATACAAGCTCATTTTAATTGGTGGAGATTAATTGTTGTTTTGAAGTAATCCGATGATGTGTCCGTCTACAATTTAAGCGTGTGTCTCTGAGGAGAGAAAGTGCGTGAGTGGAGGCTAAAGGGGGCGGAGTCAAAGAAGTATTATGTTGTGCTCGATATAGATAATGGACTGGAATATAAGTACGAGCTGTAGTGGTCAGTTCCATCAGTGTGACTCAGGAGCACTGGTGTTTGAATTAGAACAATCACTTTTAACCACATACAAGAACAAACGGAGAGAAAGATGAGCTTCAACACATTATGAATGGAGGCGGGGCTTAAAAGAGAGTTCACCCAGTGTCACATTCTGCGACTTTAACCCTCGCATCACTTGAAGTGAGGCTTTACGTTTCACTCTCTCCAACCTCCTCTGGACACACTCACGAATCAACAGACGACCAAATAAATGATTTCATTTCCTTTAGTTATTCATAGATCGCTTAGTCATTTCCGTTGGCTATGTGTAGAGCATAATCACAGAGATGTAACATGATGTGAGGGGGGCGGGGGGCGGGGGGGGGGGTATCATCCTTAGAAGAAGGAGGTGTCTGAGGAGAAGGCCCCGGCCAGTCTGAACTCCTCCTTCATCAGCACACAGAAGAGCCTCTGAGGCAGGGCTTTGGAGTAGGGGGCCGGCCGGGGGACGCACGTGCGCAGCAGGACCTCCCTGCCGGCGGGAGGCGGGAAGTCTGGCACCTTGACGCCGCCTCCGGTGGGCCGCCTGTCCGTGCTCAGGTCGTCGTCCATCGGTGGCAGGAGGGCGGCCTGAGGAAGGGACCACAGTTACTGCCTCTGGTGGAGCGAAAGGTGCATTACACAAGACTGCGGTGGAGCGGCGTTTGCCCAGAGTTCCATCGGACGATGGGGCGGATTTATTTTAGATTGCGCAA
Source organism: Chascanopsetta lugubris (assembly GCA_016785325.1). Classification (NCBI taxonomy): domain Eukaryota; kingdom Metazoa; phylum Chordata; class Actinopteri; order Pleuronectiformes; family Bothidae; genus Chascanopsetta; species Chascanopsetta lugubris. The sequence continues at coordinate 13,140 of JAFBJT010106005.1, read as the reverse complement.
CGGGTTCAGCGAGGGCCAATTTCAAATCTGTCTATGATCTAATCAGATATGGATCCAGTCATTCCCATTGCCACATGCCACAGTGCCCTTGGGCAATGCACTCATGCACTCACGGGAAAACGTGCTACATGAATATTTGTGTTGAGTAGCTGAGAGCAACTCAAACACTTTGAAGAGCACGATATCAAAACAGACCATTTACAAGATGCACTTTACTTAACACATGAAAACCCTTAAAGGTGCAGTGTGTCATTTATATATATATATATATATATATATATATACGGATATTTTCCTCTCCATGGAGGCCGCCATGTTTTCACGGACATACTAAACATCGTTTGAGTTTGAATGACAACTGAAGTCGACCAAAGCTTCTCCTGCATGTTCAGAAGGGCGGGGCGATGGATGCAACACGCAACTTCACCTCTGGATGTCACCAAATCTTACACAGTGCACCTTTAAGTGTATTTGTCTGTGCATTTGGGCGCATGCGCTTTTTCCTGCTGCTGTAGCAGAAGCACGGTTTGAACGATGGATGTGGGGAAAACCTCGTCAGGGTGAGTTGTTACCTCGTCACAGGAGAAGTCGCTCAGCTTGACAGAAGCAGCACAGGGAGAAACGACACAGAGGAAAGTGTACAACGGAAAAGACAAAGCAAACATTCCTTTTTTTACTTTCACAAGGCTTTGTTCAAACGGTTTGAGGAGCAGGTAAATGTGTTTACATCAGTTCAAGAAGATGTGGGCTAGATTACAATAGATCTATCTATTGTTTTCCCTCTGGTTGGTTTGGTTAAGAAAATGGCTGCCAAACCTGCTCACAGTGAAGGAGGTGTTTGCCTTCACCATGTGTGATACATCTTCCAAATCCTTAAAGGAGACCTATTGTGCTTTTCCTCACTTCCGGAGTCAGACACACTATTGTGCTGTATCACTAATAAAACCGTACAAAATGAGCCAAACGCATTTTTGAGAAATGTAACAAAAGCGGCCTCTTCAGCAGGAGAACTTCAAGTCTTTGTAACACAGATCCATTGGTGACGTCACCAAAGTGGGTGTGTGTGGGTGTGTGTGGGTGTGTGTGTGTGTGTGTGTCTGCACTAGAGGATGTCAATCAAACAGCAGCACTCTCCAACCTAACTATGCGGCTCAAAAGGGCATGTGATCTCGCAATGCATTGTGGGCCGCCGGCATAAAGGTGATGGCCGGAACCGAGACGAGCCGGAGCCTGTTCCGAAGGCTCGGTATCTCTAAAAAAAAAAAAAGGAGTCAAATCGGGGGGTTTGATTCACACGAGCACGACGACCGGACGAGAGATTTCGACGAGCTGAGCCGAGCTTCTGCTTCAGATCAAAGGAGTTATGATACCGGCGAAGAATCGATTCTTTCAGGGCTCGTGGACTAACGGACTTTGGGTCGGGGCCAGACCTCCGGATGCTCCGTGTGAAAGAGAAGAGCGGCGTCATTTCCGAGGTAAGCGCCGCGTTTGGACCTCACTCTGTCGCACGGTGGCGCTCGTTTGTTTGCTTCGGACCAACATGTGCTGGTGTCGGGGGGTGGGACTTGCTTGTTGAGAAGGCGGGACTAGCCTACATTTACAGCCAATCTGAGATCGCCTACCGATCAGCCAATCAGGAGATAGTGACGTTTCAGGAGGGGTGGGGGAGGGGGGGGGCTAAACCCTGCGTTTGACTCTTAAAAGGAATTCCTGACTTTTAAAAGAGCTCGTTTAAAAAAAGAAAAGTGTTTCCGAGACTATAAATACTGTTTATCCTCATAAAAGAGGCTAAAGAACAAAGAGAGAGCCCCTTTAAAGGTGCAGTGTGTAAGATTGTGCTCATTTTAGGTCAAACTGATGATCATTAGTTTACTGTCACCTACGTAAATGTTTTTCCATGACTCATTCACATGTACTTAGATGAGGAGCGGGTCCTCTCTGCGGGGGCCGCCATGTTTTTACAGTAGCCCAGAGTGGACGTACTGAACGTGTTTTGAGTTTCAATGACAACTGAAGTCGACCATAGCTTCTCCTGCGTGTTCTGAGGGGAGAGGGAGGGTGGGGGGGGGGGTGGATACAACGTGCAACTTCACCTCTGGAGGTCACCAAATCTCACACACTGCACCTTTAAGGTGGCCACACCGTGAGCTGGGTCCTCCTCGGGATTTCTACCTTTCAAAAACTACTGCCTGACGCTTTGAAGACCTGTCGTTAGTAAACCACCTGCTGAGGCCTCCGCATTACCTCCGTATGTAGCAGTCGCCCTTTATTTCCATTTCCACACCTGAAATTAAAAACACTGGCGCTAACCCGGCCTGGTGAGCATCCGCATGTCACGTGAGCACACTCACCCTCTGAGCACTGACGAACAGCTTGTGGACGATGCTGCCGATCGGCCCCTGGCCGGCCCCCGTCACCACGATCTCAGGTTCCTCCAGGAGGGATCGTATGAACCTGGAGGGATCACACACCGAACGTTCAGCACATCCTTCTCAGAAAGCGTTCACTCCTCGATATGATCCTCCCAGATACCAGTGTTAGTGCAGCCTTCGTGTCCAATGAGCGTCACTGAGCCTCGGCTGCACACGACACGGTCCCGGGTTCACAACTTCCCGCTTTTAGCGAACCTTTAAATCCAATACAGTTTGTGCAAATAAAAGACTTCTTTACTTTTCCAGCTCAGCGGGGTCCACGCCCTTCTCCGCCTCGGGGACGGCAAACTTGGCCTTGAGTGAGCGAGCTTGCGTGATGGCCATTTCTATGGTCATCAGCTGGTTGATGAAATCCTGGAGGCAGACAGGAGTCACACAGACACGCTCTCAAAACCACATCGTCTCCAGCGTCTCCTTCCCATGACACATGCGTTTCATAAATACATAGAAGGGAACTTCACAGAGCAGAAGCCAGACTTGTGACTTTGGGTGAATTGGTGCCTTTGGTTTTGGACGGGGATAAAACAGTGGATAGTTGACGTCATGTGGACCGTTACCGCAGAACGTGATCAATGTGAGGAAACGAGAAAAAAGGGCTTCAGTCAATCCGGAGCATTTCTGCTTGTCGGCTGATTGGCCGGCGCTCGTCCCGTCAAACATCACTCAGAAGCGCTTGGTGTGGTCACTGACCTCTGACTTTTTGTAGTCCTGGTTTTTGGGGTGCAGCAGCTTGGTGGCGTGACACACGGCTTGATTAATGCTCTTCTTGACGGACGGAATATCTTCCAGTGACTCTGTGAGAGAGAGCGAGGACCGAGACCGAGGATCAGTTCAAAGAATCCGTGAGCAGAAAAACCACAGCACAGAAGAGATGGCAGACTCAAGGCCGACAGCGGGGGATGTCTCTCCCACAGTCGTGCACACGCCCACAAATAGTGACTTCTACGCAGACTATTATACCTCATCAATTCCACATCTGTCGTGGTTGTTTTTAGAAGAACATACTGAGATTTGATTCACGTTTAAAAATCATTTTGTAATTAGAGTGGATTCAAACCTGACTGACCTGATTAAGCCCCACTTATCATCTTCAATTATTAGTGGCTCATCAACGTTTTGAGTTTTCTGAATATCCTCAGTCCCAGACGACACTTCGTGTGGGCACAATCCAAAGCATCAGAATTATTTTAATCGTCTGTTGTGTGGCGGAAACAAGGTCGTACCTCGTCTGGCTCATTTTCCCGGTAGCATGCTGCGCTCTATACTGGTGAGAATTGTTTAAAGCTCATAAAGCTCATAAATCCTCCCTTTACTAAAATATTTGCTATTGATGTCACGTCAGGTCATTGTCAAACAGTCACAGTCATGTTTACCTGATTTTTCCCTGTAGAATTCAAAATCTGACAAAGGCGCAAAGTGCATTCAAGCGTTTTTATAAACTGAATCTGAGCAGAGGCAGAAAGACAGCTGCAATATTTGGAAATGAAGAGAGAGACCAAATATTGCTATATCGCTTTTTTCTGTATTGCAGCGGTTTCTCCTGTGTCTCGGTGCCGTGGGCTGGGCCAGAGGGCGGCGCTGGTCCGCATCGGGCCGACGGGACACTGGTTCAGACCAGCTGATCTGGGTTACTACTGCTACAGGGCGTTTTACATTTTCAACAGAATCAAAGGGACAAAAAAAAACAAAGAGTCTTGACGTACCCTCTTCCTTCAGCTTCAGGATGGCAGCGTGGAGCATGCAGGGCAGGAGAAGGTGCGTGAGGTCTGCAGGATTCTGCACCGCCAAATAATGCAGAACCTAAAAAGTCCAGATGAAAAATGAGCTTTCATTTCCTCCTGGAACCAAAACCCCTGAGGTCAGTTCACAGTAAAATACCTTCGCCGTATATACTGAAATAATTCCATTCATACACAGAATTGACCTTCTCAGCTTCCTTAGTGTCGTCAAAAAGCCTTCTCTGGCGATGCGCGGGTATCGATCTGGCCATCTCCCAAGTCTCCACCCACATGTTGCCTGGGATCTTCATCCTGGGACTCAGATTGCCTTTGATTACAGTGTCGCCCTTCTCATCCGTCACCTCCTCCTCGACGTAATCCCTGGGTGAATACCAGCGCACGAAGTCCTCCAGAGCGCAGCCAGGGTTCGCCGCCTGGGGACAGGCAGGGGCATTAGGGGCTTTACGTACATCAGGGTTCAAGCTGCAGATGGTAGACGGCATTTCTGAGCGACGGAATGGAGGTAGACCATTATTATGCAAATGAGAAAAAAGACGAACTGATATTGATTCTTGGCACCTTGAAGGACTCCATGTCGGAGAGCAGACAGGCGCTCTGCATGCGGGCACGGAGGTGGGTCCCTTCGGCCGATGAGCCCAGTTTGGCCAGAACTTCTGAATGCTCCTCCAACAGATCCTCCGTCATGGGGGCAGGTTCCTTCAAACCACACAGCAGCTTCAGTCAGGGTTCGTTCAGCGTTGTCATGGTTACAGACAGAGAAGTGCGGATCGTGTAGCGACCGATTCGGTCCCAGGTTAGAATTCAGCGCGAGGGCTGGACTGCTTGTCCTCTACAGTCGAGGGGTTTTCGCGGTAAGTCGCCAGATTTCACCGATCCCATTTCGCACGCCTGCCCCGAGTGTTCTCAGGCAATGTGATCAACCCCAGACGAGACCATGTTCTAGTTTAATCGATAATTAATCGAATATTTGTGCGAGAAAGAGCTTAAAGGTGAACAAACACTTGAAATGTGCCCTTTGCCGTAAACTCATCTACGGGGAAGAGCGTTTTTGTCGGAGAGCGTTTTGTAGGGAGAGTCCTTTGAACTGGGCCAGTTGTACAAACATGCTGTCGGCCCATTGAGACCCTGCCCGTTGCCCGTCATTATTCAGTCCTAATGTCCAAGTCAACACGTGGAGCAAAGCGAGACTCGTCATTTTGGGCCGTTCGTCCCACCGCTGTGAGATGACGACAGAGCCTCACCTGAGTGACGGGGACGAAGAGAGGATCTGCAGAGTTGAGTAGAGTCATGTTGTTGAAGGGGTGAAGTCGGCCCTCTGCTTTGCTTTTACTCCCCTCCTTCTTGCCCTCTGTCTGGGGGGGCTCTCCCTCCCCCGGGTCACTCAGACACTCGTAGAACTCGTCGTCACTGTCGCTCCAGGAGTCGGAGGATTTCCCCTCTCTAGTTGCTGCCTGGCTGTTCTGGCAGCCCCCCGACACCTTGCGGCCCCTCTCTCTGTTTCCATCCTGCGCCTTGCGAGCTTCATCCCGGGCTCTCTTCCTCTCGATGCAGCAGTTCAGCATCTAGGCACAAAATGGTGGGCTTTTTTTTTTTACACTGAACATTGTTTGTTTTCGTTTTTTTCTTTATGGATCAAAGACGGATAACGTCCCTAAATCTTTAGAACAAGCGGCAGTGTGTTGAAACGTTGGATTGTGCGAGTAAGTCGTCTCAAGGGCTGCGTCAACCTCTGAAGAGTTGTTTGAGTTGCAAATTGCGCTTTAACACATTTAAGTTGCACAAAACAACCCGGTATTCGTGGTTTTTTGCCTCGTGCGAAAGGGGTCAACAGCAATTCATTGGTAAGAATAATAATATGACATAGCTTTGAATTTCAAAAACACACGTAAAACAATTGTCTACCTGGAGCTTCTGATGCAAAAGACAACAGTGAAGATCTGGAGGTCCACCAGCCAGGCTGCAGGTTAGGGAGCATACGAATAACGATCACTATGAGTGAAGAGTGAGGTTTAAAGGGCACTTTCAACAAAACAGCAGGATTAAAAGAGAGGCTGTGACGACGGTCCTGAACATGCAGACGTCACAGTCACAGGAGAGAGGGACAGAGGCGGCTCTGACCTCGGCGGAGGTCCAGGTGGCTCGTACTCACCCAAACACCAGCTCGTTGTTTTCCCAGCGGTAGCGCAGCACCAGGACAAACTCCTGCCACAGGTGTGCGACGGCCCGCAGCCCACCATAACTGTAGTTGGCCAAACACACACACAAGGCCAGCCGGTGGGTCAGACTGTCCCGGGGGGCCGACTTGAACTGGATGAAAAGGTTCTGGTCACATAGACAGACAGAAAGTAGAAGGAATGAATACAAATGAAAGTCAAATCTTTTTTTTTCATGTTTTTTTCAAAAAGCCCAGCAGACGTCAGCGGATTCAGGTGGTCGTTTGTATGAATTTGGACGTGTGTTTATGCGAATGCTGCACGAGGACCCAGGCACTGAAACCAAGGCTTGAGGTCTGAGCCAAAGTGGGCGGAGTTCCTTTCGTCCATTCTTAGAAATAGAATTTCAAAACTTTTTTTTCCCCAGCCCAATACATGACTTCCTGTTTACTTTGCCCTCAAATGAACTCTTTCATATTAGATGTTTACACCAGGAGGAGCCATGTTTTTCCAACAGCCCCGAGTGGACAAACTAAAAATCTACCGAGCTTTATTGACAACCCAGGGCCACCGTAGCTTCCCCTTGCATGCTAGAGTGGGATGGGTGAGGTGATGGATACAATATGCGACTTCACCTGTAGAGGTCTCATTTCCTACACGCAAATAGTAACGTCCATCGTTTGGGTTCGTTATATTCTACAATGAGCAGACTTGAAATGTTGTTCTTGTGACTGAGCAGGTGATTTTGTTTGATGTCATTGTTTCAATCAAAGGTTAAAGGAGTGATAGTAACAGAGTTGAAGTACATTGTCCACGTTCTTATCTTGCTCAGCTTTGTCACAGGCGTACGCCCTTGCAGCTTTGTGCTTGCCGCTCTCCGGTGACCTTTCCACAGCAGTGTCTGGAAAGAGATACTGACACGTACGAGAATGAATTAGACCAAAACATATATGAACAGAACAATTCAGTTTCAGGTTTAAAAGAATGACACAGTAAATAGCATTATTTGTGCTACGGGAGAATATGACTCATATTCGCTTCGCCTCCAAGCGGCGGAAAAGCTTATTGTAGCAAATACAACCCATTTCATTTTCCTCCCTAAACACCAGTTATTTCCATTTCATCACCAAATTCTAAATTCCATAGACGTCAAACTCCTACTCGATGCTGCATTCGACCAACATGAAGCATTATTATTATACATGCGATCTTTACGCAGCGGGGATTTCATTTTCGGTGAGCCATATAGAAATGTACATCTTACAACCACTAAATGATTAACTCAGTCAACCCCCACAATCACTCCTCTCATTTTAAATTAAAGGTGCGGTGTGAAAGATTTCGGTCATTTCTGTCACTTCTAAACAAATGACAAAACAATTACATATGGACACTTTCGTGAATTGACCATCACCTAAATGTAACAGGGCGGGTGGGGTGAGGGTGAGGTGATGGATACAACATGCAACGTCACCACTAGATGTCACCAAATCTTACTCAACTGCACCTTTAAATAACATTCATTAGGCATTTGCCTTACCAGGAGAATAGCAGTGAGTATGTCGGTGTTGAGTGGGGACTCGTCGTTGTGTCTGCGGCGCTGGATGTGCTTGCGGGCGCTGTGCACCATGTTGGACACCGAGAGTTTAGAGATGGGGGCTGTTGCGGGTGAATCTGTCAGCTTCGATAACGCAACACTGACGTCAGTGTTCTCTGCAGAGACGAAACACATTTGTTATTAAATATATATATATATATATATGTTGTATCTCTGGGGGTGAAAAGAGGATTTAGAGTTACTGAGATGAGTAATGCCTCTAGTTTGCTCTTGTTGATGGGGTGGGCTCAGTGACACAGCGATGAACTCAGCGATACATTCAAGTGTATAACATTACAGCTCTAAATGTACCTTTGCCCTCTTCTTCATCCAACCTTCTTCCGAGCACATCTTCTGTAGACTCCTTCCTGAAGGAGAGCTTCAAGAACTCTGACAACAGGTCACCTGACAAAGGCGGAATGGGTTAGGATCTTCGATATCATTACGATGTATATATACGAGGTGTCGCGGTTCATATTTAAGTATCTTCAAAGTTGAGTGGTAACAGGCCTGTAATTGTTTCCCACTCAGTGTTCAGTGCGGACGGCTATTCAGCCAAATAGGAGAAACCTCAGGGGGTGTATGGCTGCATTGATCAGAATTGATCAATTACTGCCACAAGAATAAGCAACTTACTGTAAATGACCTCAGGAAATTAACTACTTTTTAGCTCAATGGAAATCGATGGCGTCATTAATACAAATATTCAAATCACGAGGAAGCACAAATCTGATGATGAATAATTACTATTGTTTCAGAAGGGAAGAAATAAACCAAGAACACAGCCATTCAAAATACACAGACATGCACTATGTACGAATATATAAAAGGAAGAAGAATTCTTCTCACCCATGAGACACTGGGGGTTTTCCGCCGTCCTGACTCGCACGGCCCAGTACGGAGCTTGGAGAGGGTCAAGGTCACTACCGGGTCAAACAAAGAGGAAGTATCTTTATTCAAATTCAGTGATCGGCTGTGGTCAAAATACTCAGAGTCAGTTAATGTTTCCCATGAGTTGTTTCACAGTTCACTTCATCCCTGATATCGTGACAACGCAATTATTACGTTCTGTTTAAAAGGTGTACAAACTAAAAATGTGGTCTTAGTTCCAGGTGTTTTGGAGAAAGTAGACAATAAAGCTGAACACCCTGGCCACTGATCCGACAGCGGATGCTAGTTTGCAATCTATCAAAACATTCCTGTAACTGAATGTCCAGAGATATCACTGACAATCATTATCAGATATATACAAAGCTTCCTGCTGCCATTGGCAGTTGGTAAGAGAACTAGATACATGAGCTGAGTCCAACACTGACTGACTTCTATCCCTTTTTAAACATGGTGTGTGATGTGCACTTCTGTCATCACTGGCACTGCATCTACGATCCAGTCTTCCCAATTGCACAATCTCGCTTATGGCATCTGTTGTGACTATTTTAAACTGTTGCATTATTCAATTGCATTATTTATTTTCAGTTTTAAAGTACTTCGTGGCGTTGTTTGGAAAGGTGCTATATAAATAAGAGGTGGTCAGACGGAATGACTCAGAGACTGCAGCTGCTCTCGTGCTCGTCCGAAAGAATCAACTCTTTGGAAAAGACAATGCAGTGTGGGGCAAGGGCAGGTAGAGTCTTGGGCAGACAGGGAAGTGCCTGACTGTCTTACCTGTATATCTCATTATCCACCACGATGCCTTCTGTCAGGTGTGGCCAAGTGGTTGCCAGATGGAGTTCACTTGAACAGAAAATGACAATTTAACTGTTAAAAAAGCCTTGAAAAGAAGAGAGAGAGAGAGAGAGAGAGACATTGACAGAAAGTCAGAGATCACAAGAGAAAGAGTAAAACATGCTGTAGCTTTATTGTGAGGCTGAAGTTTAAATTGTCAGTTGCACTTGAGATCCGTTGGAGTCGTCTTAGTGTATGTAGACACTGTGCAGGCCTGTCGAACTGCTGGGCTCGATTCTGTGCCATCATTCCCGCCGTTGTTGTTATATTAAGATGTAATTGTGTCGGAGACCGTTCTAAGTAGAGTTACGTTTGTTTGTAGAGTACCAAGTAAAACACATGTACCTGATCGGCTCCTCGCAGGCTCCAAACGGAAGCTTCCCAAACTCAACTCCTCCGACTTCGCCTCCGAGAAGTGTGTCAAAGTCTGGAGAAAAATACATCATCGATTTCATGTGCTTTGAAGTACTTCGACTTATTGAGAAAAAACGTCGATCAGAGACGTTATTTTATGACACTGAGTCGTAAAATCCCACGGTGAGTATCTGCATACCTGGAGGCTGCTGGGGCCACATATGCTGGGGCCAGTCTTGGAGAATGTAGGTAAAACGAATTGCGATGCTGACTGGAGGGAAAGGGGACTGATTACAACCCTGTGGAAAAAAGACAGATTTGCATTTTAATGGAAAAACCACGTCAGTTGGTTTATTGGCGGTGGAGAGGAGGGAGCAAAGAGGGGAGCGAAAGCAGTTTCAAATCAAATCAAATCAAAGTTTATTTGTATGACCCGCATTTACAAATCACAGTTAGTCTCACTGGGCTTCACAGGGTGGGTAACATCCTCGGTCCTTAGACCCTCAGCAAGAGTAAGGAAAAGGTTTCATTTAAACTCTGTAACACTTACTATTTTAGACTTGAAAATGTCCAGCAGGCCAGACAGGTGGTTGTACTGACTCGGCACCTTGCGCAGGTGCACCGTCTCAAAGTCAGTGCGCACACCTGGCCCGTGGCACTCTCCCACATACATCCTTCTCCACTTCTGCTGTATCTGGACAAATATGGGGACCTGGCTGAAAAGGAGTGAGAGGATAAAGACGCATCAGCATAAAAACTACAACTTCCCATCTCTGTCTCTTTGATGACAATCCGTTCACTCATTGTGGTTGTTGCGACTAGAAAAGCGCTGAGTAGACACAGACCTGTGACGACAAAGAATGGCCCTGCAACTTACCAGCCACTGTTGGCCAGAGAAATGGAGATGGAACTGAGGAGCAGATTGCATTTGGACTCACTGACAATGGCCTCACAGTTGGTTCCAGGGGTGATGACGAGAAATTCTCTTAAGCCGTACCTGTCACAACACACACAGACCGGAATATGCCCATCAGGATCGTAGTATGAGCAGTAGAGGTAAGGGGTAATAGTTTCAGGGGCAGCATGGCAAGAGATTAAAGGCAGGACATCTAGTCCTCCAATATCAATAGCACACTGACATACAGGTCAACAGAGCTGCAATCAGGAAGTCAACAGATTTCTGTATATTCTGAATGGCATTTGTACATGTGTCATTTATTGTTAAGGCTGAGTATCTGTTTCATGTGCATCACTAAAACTACGGGAATCTATTCATTGGTTCTTGGAGGCTCGTGTGACTGTAAAAACCGGACAAATCAAAATCACGGCTGGCGATCGGGCTGAGGACATCCTGAGCATGTTCATGAATGATTAACGGCTGCACTGCTCTGACTGACATTTCAAGGACGTGAGCAAACAATTGCAGATGCAGCCCCCACGTGTTGGCTCCAGATGAAAAGTTGAAGAGAACGGACATTCTGAGGACACCCTCGGCTTATTTTGGACCGTATTCGTTTGAAATGACGACAGCGTGAACTAAGTGGCCTGATGGGAGAGGGGACGAGTGAGTTAAGAGCACCAGCGTTGAAGTCCATGAGAACAGCAGCCTGAAGGAGTCGCTGGGAACTCGTGTGACAGAACACGATCAGGTCGATTTGCTCAGAATCACCAGTCCTCGGGTCAAATGAGGCAGTGACTGAACTCACCATCTGACCAGGCAGTGGGCTCGAGGTGGGAAATCATTGTTCATACTCAGCAGGTCCTCCATTGCCAAGGTGAAGGCATCTTGACAAGGATGAGGCAAAGAAGAGTTGGGTCAGAACTCAGGTGAACTTAAGCCGATCACATGAACTTAACAACTTACAATGAAAAATAGTGCTGTTAACTACATCAGGTCAGCTGTATGTTAGGATGCACTGAGGGCGTGGCCGTACCTTCCTCAGTCGTATCCTTCCCACTGACCGTCCGTTGCTGTATCAGGAAGTGGTGAGTTAAGAGGAACTTGAAGTCTGCGAAATGTATTTCCTGAGATTTCTCCCCCCAGGCGCCACTGGTATATTCACCCTGTGTGCGAATAATGCCGTTTCATTGTGAAGTACCGGCAGGGAACCTCTTGAAAAGAAGAAATGCACTTCAACTGAACATACCTTTTTTGGGGACAGATTTTCAGCCGAGTTCCCAACGAGCTTCCAGTCATTCAGCACTTCTTCCACTTTGGACACAAACCTGGAAGCAGATCCGGACAGCTATATTGTTAGCAGCAGACCGGGGTCAGACACAGGGTTGCGACAAAAACTCACTTTTAATCTTACCAACAAATGTATTGGCTATGAGGACTTTTGGGTGGGAACCTTGGCCCGGCTCTAAATTACAGCTCGCCCACTTGTAAGTGACCTATACCTGGGAAAAGTGTGAGTAAACTAAAGCGACGCCTTCCTGTCTTCAATAACATTGAAATGTGCATTGCAAATACCGTACTATTGTATTATGTTAGCCACTGTGTTTGCAACAAGCAACATTATATACTGCATTGTTGCTATTTTAACTGGACAGCATTGAGACATTTTCTTTTTGTCTGAGTTTCTGCCATGTTTCATTTTTCTCCAACTCCTACAACCAGGTTGCCCCATTCCCTAAGCCCCCCCCACCCCACCCCGGCTGCAGACATGTTGGTTTACTGGTCTGACTGATACTGCCCATTTACAGAGCAGGTCAAAAAGGTCAGTGTGATGAGAATTGCTGACCTTTAGTGACATCTAGTGACGACATTGCATGTTGCAGCAATATATCCCTCACCTCAGCCCCGAACTGCCCCCTATCCACTCCAGCCACCAACCATCGCCACATTTAGGGCCATTGAAAACCAACCAGTACAAAGTGCAACAAGGAAACAATGTACTCATTACGAAGTTGTCTTTTTTTTTTATTATTGTGTAAAGCATTTCATAGTAAACACTAACACATTAGGTTTTCCTCATGTTGATATTAAAGTCTCAAAGTCAGCTTTTTATTTTTATTTTTTATGTAAACGCCTTTACTTCCGGTATTAACGAACCCCGCCCCTCTCCCCTCCAGAGCAGGAAGTATGACTGTCTGCAAGACTCCCTATGCAGGGAAGTGCTAGTGGGAGAGGGCGGCTT
>JAFBJT010106003.1:0-11805 GCA_016785325.1 Chascanopsetta lugubris | reverse complement strand
GAAGGAAACAGGTACCTGTGCTTTTCTGCAGCGTTCCTACAGTTCTTAAAAGTCTTACAGTGGATTGGATTTATTAGTTTAATGCATGCAAGGCCTTATGTTGTAAATCAATGTTTTTATTTTTTTTAAATCCTGTTTCTGTAAGTTGGCAGATTTGGGTCAAAACAAATCTTTTCAAATTGCAGTTTCAAATCCCAAAAGAATGATGAACTGCTGTTTTGGCTTGCATTGATATCCCTCGATTATGTAGTAGTTTGAGATTCATATCAAGAAATGTCCAAAGTATCTGAAATGACATGCAGACCGAGAAAGTGCTGAAAAGTTCAAAATGTAACTTTCCCAAGGCTGCAGGGACTTTCATTGATATCACGAATTTAAAAAATGCAGGCTGTCGAACCAAGCTGTCATTTCATATATGTTTGAATACTGCAGGTCACAGATGCCGCTGTCAAAGCATTTGTTGAGGAGAGGCCTGGTATGACCTTCATGGGACTTCTGGCTACAGATGCTGGTTTTTCTGACTTCCTCTCTGGAGAGGGAAATCTGAAGGTATTCCATAAGTGTGTACATGAGCACTATAATAACCATGTCACGATCGAGATCAACCAAGCCCAATGTTTCTGCGTGTCATTAGGTCACCGGAGAAGCCAACGAGACTCAGATATGCGAGGCTCTTCGTCGCTATTGTGAAAGGGAGGGTTTCGTGAGAGAAGCTTTGTTTCATCTGTTTAGTTTGACCCATGTGATGGAGAAGCCACGGCCTGACATTCTAAAGGTAAGACTGCGCCATTTTACGCAGAAGTGATGTTTATTTCTTGTCTTATTTAAAAAAAAATATAATGTCATTAAATGAAACAACGTGAGAGCTGCATTTGCTGTTCCAGATCTTTGTTTTCAAGCCCTACATCCCAACTACGGTTCTACACACTCGAGGTTCCGCATAACTCTCGACTTAGCCTGATATGACTTCCTTTTTCTCTGTCCTTTTTTTCTAGTTAGTAGTTTTGGGTATGAAGAATCATCCTGCCACTTTAAATGTCCAGCTCGCAGCAAGTGCCTGTGTGTTCAACCTGACAAAGCAGGACCTGGCAGCAGGAATGCCAGTCCGACTCTTGAGCACCATCACGCAGCTCTTACTGGAGGCCATGAGGACATTCCCAAACCACCAGCAGGTACTTTCTCACCCGCACTGCTGTCATGACGGCGCATGCCACCACACCATTCGTTCTCAGTTCATAATAGTCAGTCAGGTCTTCAACGAAAAAGTCTGACATAGCAGAAAAATGCATGCAGTCTACTAACAAAGAATGCTGTGTGGGAAACATAAATAGACAGATAAATCCTTTTCTGGTTGACACCACCAGTTTGTGAAGATGGATTAATTTTAGTCCTTTTTCAAGGCTTCAATAAACAAATCGTCACGTTATGTTGTTCATCAAAATAATGTCACAGTTAGATTTTGGTGTCGCGAGTATTTTACGAGGGAATATCAAAGTGTCGCGGTTTTCACAATCGCTGATTCTTAGGAGGGAATAAGATACAGACAACTAGAAACGTAGAGAGAGAGAGAGAGAGAGAGAGGTGTGTGTGAAAAAGATTCGAGTGGCCTCCACATACAAGCTCATCCTACAGGCAAGAGGAGATTTGCAATTTCACCCATATGTGTTTGTGAGCTGCGGGGCACTAAGTTGGACACCGTAGTCTTTACAAGTCTTACCACTTTGAATCTGTAGTATTTGTAATAGAGGCCACGCCCGGCGTCTCAAGTCAAAGTCAGAACGACAGCTTTCCCTCGAAAAGACGCAAGACTTTTTGAGGACGTAGTCATCATTCACACTCGCAGCCACGTTCGTGTTCATTGAGACATTTCTGACGAGTCTACCCAGGCCAACTAAATTGCCGTCCACAATTCATGATAAACAAGACAGAAGAAACCGTTCAAAGTGCAGGGAGAGCTGGCTCCGAGGCCTCGTCTCATATATACAGTATTTTAAGAACTCTAAAGTGAGGACGTGTGCGCAGCTCATACGAATGCAAACCGTCATGAATTTTCACTGATCTTAGTTGCGGTTGTTCCTCTCTCTGTAGCTGCAGAAGAATTGCCTGCTGTCCCTGTGCAGTGATCGCATCTTACAGGAGGTTCCATTCAACAGGTGTCGTAAAAAAAAAAGATGTTTTTCTACTGGATTGAAGATATGAAAACTTGAAAGGTTAAATGTGCCCTACGGCAAAAGCTTTTCCAGTAAAAGTATGTGTTATGTGTTTTTCTTTGTCATTCCGTCTTCAAGGTTTGAAGCTGCTAAACTTGTGATGCAGTGGCTCTGCAACCACGAAGACCAGAACATGCAGCGGATGGCTGTGGCCATCATTTCTATTCTGGCTGCCAAGGTTCAGTTTATGATGTAATTAATTTGTGAAGTTGGAAATGCCAGAATAAGTGTGTCGGTTACAGCGTGTCCCACAGTGAGCCACCCACTGGGGGTGTGTCTGCAAAGTGGAATAAAAAAATCTGCCTTTATTCACGTGTTCTAAGATGAAAGTGACATCGTTGTACCGTGAACATCACGTAGTCTGGAGGGATTTTTGTGCGGCTAGAGCAAGAGCTGAGGTCTTACATTTTGTAAGACTTCACGGTGGTAGACTTTGCAGATGGTCCCTCGGCGTGTGGCTCCCTGTCAGATGCACGGCGGCGTTCGGTTGCGGCGCATTACGAAATATTTTGCCTCTCGGGCAGAGAAAACAGGTTGTTGTTGGGGTAAGACGGCCGCTCTCCGATCTTCACGGGTTCTCGCGCGACTTAATCGTAACTTAAACGCCGGTCCGCTGCCGACAGGCTGTTGAGCGGACGAGTGTGAAGTCACACATGAGTGAACGCCTGCGCCGACCTCCAAGCAAAACCAATGCCAACAATACAGTTTGAACCAAACAGCGGTGGTATCAAGATTCCGACGGTTATCGCGACGCGAGGCGTGTTGGGACAACGATGGCAGCAATGGCTGTTCGGAGACTTGGTCCCTGTCGTGCTTTGTTCGTGTATCCTGTGCACAAACCCGGGTTTGAAATGTTTTGCCCCTTTTTCCAGTTGTCCACCGAACAAACGGCTCAACTGGGAGCAGAGCTCTTCATCGTGAAAGTAAGAGTCTCCTCTCCCGCCACACCCGTTGTCCTCCGTGTCGTTTCGTTTTGACCTCCAAACGAAAACATGTGACACCTCTCTCCGTCCTGCAGCAACTGCTCCACATTGTGCGCCAGAAGGCCACGCAGGGCGTGGTGGACGCGACCCTGAAATTTACCCTGAGCGCGCTCTGGAACCTCACCGACGAGTCGCCAACAACCTGCCGACATTTCATTGAGAACCAAGGGCTGGACCTGTTCATCAAAGTTCTGGAGGTACACACACACTCGTCCATATGGACATGGAAAACAAACCTATCAATTTAGATCAGGTGATTATCACACGCGTTCACGTATCGCTCAGGCGCATGATGTATGCCCTCAGGGTGGACTTACTTAGTGTTGCTTTCCATAACCCCACCCCCCCACCCCCTCCCCTCCCCTCGCCCCCACACTCACACAATGCTTCCTACAGTCCTTCCCCAACGAGTCTTCAATCCAGCAAAAGGTTCTTGGACTGCTGGTGAGTTCATTTACCCCTCAAACAAAACTCCAAAAGTTCGAAATACATTCGAAAAGTAGCCCGACACGAGTCCGCTTTCACCTGGTTGCTTGTGCAGAACAACATCGCGGAAGTCGGGGAGCTGCATGCGGAGCTGATGGTGCAGGGTTTCCTGGACCACATCAGCAAACTGCTACACAGCCTGGAGGTGGAGGTCAGCTACTTTGCCGCGGGCATCCTTGCGCATCTGACTTCACGCGGAGAGAAGGCCTGGACGCTTAGTCCAGATCTTCGATCTTCTCTGCTCGAGCAACTGGTGGGAATGAGACACAAGAACTCAGATGAAGCTGTTGGACACCGTGGTCCATGATTTTTAAGAATCCATCTGATGTGAACCTACTTGCGTGTCTTTCCAGCATGCCGTCATCATGAAGTGGCCGACCCCAGATTGTGAGATGGTTGCATACAGGTGAGCAGCTACAAGTATATTACATTCAAGTGAATATTTTTTTGGGGTTTTTTTGTTGTTTTTTTACACAGCTTCTCGCAATTATGGAAGTGTATCCCCCTTTCAAATGATTTCTCCACCATAATTCTTATTTAGTAGTTTTTGCTGATGAAGGCAAAGTGGAGGGTGCGGGAGGTTTTCTGCGGTTGACCCTCTGCAATACATGGCACAGTGAAATCAACCACAGCTGCCATGCGGAGGATTTGTTGTGCAGTTCGAGGGAGACGTCAGTTTACTGCACAGGGGACAAACCATTGATCATATGCCTACGTCGAAACTTGTGAAATGTCATAATGTCGTGTCATTTTCAGGTCCTTTAACCCGTTCTTCCCTCTTCTGGAGTGTTTTCATACCCCTGGTGTCCAGCTGTGGGCAGCGTGGGCCATGCAGCATGTCTGCAGCAAGAATGGTAAGACGCAGATCCCAAACATATTCCGCATTTCTTTAAAGTTACAATGGGAACGATTGATTGAAATCGAATGGTGCAGGTACTGCACATACATGTTGCTTTACGTCTCGAAATGTGTTTGGTTGGTTTCGTGTTTTGATATTGTTACGCCACGGCGGTATAACATGGCTGCGACTGTCGGGGGGGGGGGGGGGGGATCATTCATCAGCCCGCCCGCCTAAACCACTCACTAATGTTGTCGTTGCATTAACCCTCGTGTCTGCAGCCGCTCGTTACTGCAGCATGTTGTTGGAGGAGGGCGGCCTGCAGCAGCTGGACCACGTCCACTCCCACCCTCAGACGCACAAAGATGTCAAACAGCTGGCTGAGAGCATTCTCGAGAGCTTGCAGTGTCACCGAGCCCGCACAGGCCAGCCGGCGCACTCGAGCACAAGTCGCCGCCCACCACCACAATAACACCACAGAGGTACAGACACGCAAACGCGACGAGTCATTTGGTGCTAAAGTTCAAATTGGCTAAGTTTATTTTTTTTGTTTTTTTTATTCTTTTCTCCTCTAGATCACAAAGCTTCCTGTCGAAGAGAAACCCATTTTTAAAGGGGGTGGGTGTGGGGGTGGGGGTGTGTTTGGGGGTTCTGTATGTGTGTGCGTTCCTGTGGTTTGCGTATGTATCGCACAAACATACATCACCAACAACCCCCAAGAGAGTCAACACAAAAGTACAGAGATGATGCCATTCTTTGCGTACACGTGAACCTTATTATTATTTTTATTTTTTGGTTTTTGGTGTTCCACTCTCCAAAGGAGGCTCATGCCACCGTTTGCTCTCAAGTGCAACATGAGCATCACACCTTGTACTTGTGTAAACTTGTTGGTGGATCACTCGCGCAGAATCCTTTGGAAACCTCAGAACGACAGTCCCAAGCCCCTTGCCACTCTCCCGCCCCCGGCAATGTTGCTGAGGGCTCCGATTGTCTTAATAGGTTGATCACACCCCCCCCCCCCCCCATAGGTTGATCCCCCCCCCCCCCCCCCCACCACCACCCTTTTTAATACATGCATGATGCAGCCGTGAGCTTGAGCATGCTGGAGTTAGTCCAAAAGCGTGTGCTGTTCATTTTAGAGATGCCTGCCTGCGTGTTTGTAGCAGTGTTCTTTTCACTGAAAGCCCTGCGCCTCTGGCCCCGCAATACCACTGTTGCTCCCCTATTCATGTAGCCATTTTTTTTTTGTTTATCAGATGATGCTTTTGATTTGATGTGACAGTATACTTGCCAAAGGTGTGCTCAGTGGGATCAAATGTTCCAGATATTGTCAAGTCTTTTGAAGAAGCTCCAGTGCCATTTTTCTTTTCTTTTTTCCTAAACATTTGGCTGCAAACATCTGCAGCCAAACCAGGGCTGTTGTAAATCAAACAACCCACTGTTGGTCTACCACGATAAATGGAAAGTATAAAGTTGTCCGGTCAATGATTTAGTTTGGTCCAACTCAGACCATGGCAACAATGACGTGGTCAGTACAGTCACGGTGGATATACAACTGTGTGTTAAAGGAGCATTCGGGCACTTTTACAACAACTTGGCAACTTTTACAGCGACACTCGTGGCAGTGAGGTGATGTGGTGCTTGCTCTCGTTGGGGCTGAGTGAGCAGCAAAAAAACAACAACAATACAGTGAAGACAGTGGGTATTAACCATTGCTACCTGTACACGCCCCCCCCCTCTCTCCCCCTCCCCCACACATACTGTATATCCCCCACACACACACACACACTGAAGACAAGCCACCACTGCAATGTGATGTAGTGGAGCTCCAAGTATCGGAGCTGAAAGTGGGACAATGTCTCGAGTTTAGCTTCGGTAACCGTCTGCTCGGTCATTAGCATTACAAAGTCAAAAAAAGCTGCTTAATGCACCTTTATGCGATGGCTGCGCTCTCTCTGAGGAACCTGTGTATATAACGGTGTATCGGCTGTGCTTCCCGACGTATCCAGACAGAGGCAGCACTTCTCTGCGAGTGTGCGCGGACCTTCCCTCAACGCAAGCGGCAGCATCTTGGTGAGGGCGAGTCGTTTTGTACATATTTGGGACTCGGTGCGCAGACGTGGCTGCATGAACATCACTCTGTTTCTGATCAAGAGAATTCCCGCGGAACAAAACGGGAGGAGGCAACGAGGGGGAACGCGAGCGGAGAGGGGATTCGTCTTTGCCGATCATGTGATATTATTGTACTTTGGGGATTTGAACAGACTCGTTTCTGTGATTCAGGGAACGCACTGTACGTATGAATGCTCGACCTGGTCGCTCACATTCGCCGCGGCTTCGGTCTCCATTTTCCGTAAAACCACAGGAAGGGTGCCGTCGCGAGCTGTCGTTGAACCGCTCATACAAGAACAGAAAGATCTCTCCCTCCGATTTCATCAGTTCAAGGAAGTGTGGATTTTGGTTTCAGTGGAAACAACAGGTGTCGGGTCCTTGGGAGTTGAGTAGAAAGTGGAATCAATGAGGTATTGGGCAACAGCTCAGTGAATGATGCTAATATTTTCTGTAAATAACGTTGACCACCAATTCTGCACACGGGATCTTTTTGGTTTTCCTCCTGCTATGTTGGATTGTTTGGTTGAGCCACTGAACAGCTTCCTGAATGATTGCTGGTTTGTTTGCCTCCGGAACAGGAATTGAACTTAGATAGGAAATGGATACCTGATAAATACTCTATTTCGGCTACAAGAGTGTCACGTTGCTGTCGGAAGTCACATTTGGAAAACATGTTTGGAAAAATAAAGAATGTACATTCCCATAAACTGGAGATTACACGTGTGCTGCTTTTATTTGGACAACGACAAAGCCAGTATTCCATATAAAAACACCAACATTCATTGAAATATTCCAAGCATTGTCTCGCAGATTAGAATTGTGACGCTGACATAATTTGCTTTTACAACAGCATGTTGGGGGATAATGTTTGAATTGCTAGTTGCCCTTAGTTCATAAAGCACCATTCAACGGCAGGGCTGTATGCAACAGAAAGCATCTCAGCATCAATTTTTTTATTTATTTATTTTTATTTATTTTATATGACCTGCACATTGATGTCAAAAAGACACTGTACGTTGATTAAAATGTCAATCTAGCTTCGACTATGACCTTATTCAAGTCGAGGTTATTTAAAAAAAGCACTCCTTTCCCCTGTTCAATATCAGAACATTGTTTACCGTGCAAAGATGGTAATGACGAGGTCACGGAGATTGATGTGCATCTGTGAGAAAGAGAAACACGACAACCGAGTGTGAACTATTCCCCGATGTAGCGCGGGGGTCTCTTCTCGATGAAGGCTGCCATTCCCTCCCGTCTGTCCCGCGTGGGGATGACCTGACGAGAGAGGACGAAGGTCACGGTGAGGGCAACGGCGGATGATGACGAGACGACTGCAGGGAGCCTGCGGGGCTTCCGACCGAGCAGCGCTGCCGAAGCTAAGCTCGACGCTTTGTGGAGCGTTTGAATAAACACGGCTGTGGCTGAGGGGGTTGAGGGGGAGGGGGGTGGGGGGGAGCTCACGACTCCACATGCTGCGGTGTCCTTGGGCAAGATACCAAACCCCACATTGTCCCATATACTCATAGATTTTTATAAAATTAAAAAAATTAAATAAAGTGCCGCAAATAGATGCACAGAATGAATGTCTGCGTGACTCGGTGAAAGAAACTGTAATGTTGAGGACTTTGAACTTTGTACTTTCATCGAGACCGACGGACGAGAGATCTTACCTGGGCGTAGCACATCCTCTCTATAGCCATCGCTGAGTTGATGTCAACCTGGGGAGAGACTTCATTTCAGTCGATGTGGACATTGACCGGGGGGATCTCTGGATCCGGCGCCCGGGGGGATCTCTGGATCCGGCGCCCGGGGGGATCTCTGGATCCGGCGCCCGGGGGGATCTCTGGATCCGGCGCCCGGGGGGATCTCTGGATCCGGCGCCCGGGGGGATCAAACCTTTACTTCTCGCTCGATACTCGTGTTTGAACTCATGAAGACGCACTGGGACATCAAAGCCAGGTCCCGTGAGCCGGAGGCGTCAGAGACGGACAGAACACGGGCTCCGGACTGAAGACCAGGCCCGAGCAGAGACCTTTAAATGGGACTGGAACCAACCAGACAGAGGCGACAACAACAATGATAACAACAAACATCATCACCTATTGATTAGTGAGTGACCTGTGTGATGGAGGTCTGTGCTCCTGAAGCAGTGTGTGTCGCCCTCTGGTGGCTGCAGAACCAAACTACGACCTACAACACTTGTGTGCGGGAGAACAACAACAACACAAACAACAAAATCAACAGCAACAACAATACAAACAACAGCAACAACAACAACACAAACAACAAAATCAACAGCAACAACAACAACAATACAAACAACAAAATCAACAGCAACAACAACAACAATACAAACAACAAAATCAACAATGAGTTTGAGTTTGAATAAGTTTAATTTTCTTTAGAGAAAAAATAATGTCGAGTTTCAGAAAGACTTTGAGGCACCGACGGTTTAAAACGACTCGATTTAAAACACTTGAAAAAGCTCTGAGCTCAGTTTAGGCAGAATGTCCCTTTATCTAAGGCACTTTCATCTTTCTATTCTCACGATAAACATGAAAACAGTTTCATAGTAGTTAAAATATTTTTGAAATACTAAATCTGACCTTTTTTGAAATGTAACCAATAAGAATAAAAAGAATAAATAAAGAAAATCATTTGGAAAAAGTCAAGTTTTGGTTTTTAGTCCAAGTTCCTGAGGGCGGAGCCTCAGGTCCACACGTCCGCCTGTCTTCAATCAGGTCCTCAGCAGCCTTTCTCCTTACCTGCACACCTGAAGGATAGAGAGGGGAGGAGGGAAGGAAGGAAGGAAGGAAGGAAGGATGGAAGGAAGGAAGGAAAGAAGGAAGGAAGGAAGGATTGAAGGAAGGGAAGAGGGAAAGAAGGAAGGAAGGATGGAAGGAAGGAAGGGAAGAAGAGAGAAAGAGAAAGATGTTTAATGGCAGATCAAATCATTGATTGATTGGAACAAATCACATTTCCCATAATTCCACATGAATCACCCTGAAGGTGGCGCTAGAGGAGGTCAGAGGGCACCAGAGTGGATTAGTCTGTTTTGATGATGAAGGAAGGGAGGGAGGAAGGAAGGAAGGAAGGGAGGAAGGGAGGAAGGGAGGGACACTTGGCCCCGCCCACATAACACTGATGTGACATAGTCCCGCCCCCGAGCTCGCAGCCTGTCAATCTTAGTTCAAAGTTCTCCACAAATGTAAACAATCAAAATGGAAATGAATATCACGAAAACAGAATGAAATAAAATAAAATAAATAATAATGAAATAAAATAAAATAAATATCAATGAAATACAAATGAAATACAAATAAAACCAAATAAAACAAACAGAAAAACAAACATGTATTTACAGTCCATGAGTCAGTTCAACACCAGGGGGCGCAGATGCTCCAGTATGAACTGGAAACGATGACATTAAGCTGAGGGTGAATAAGGCAACACTTCCTGTTCGTCTCCTACAAATTAAGACAAACTCCAGAGTGTTTGAGTCCATGTCCTTGTTTATATAAAAATTTACCAAGAGAAGTTTATGTACAAAGTCAGAGGCATCGATACAAATCAACAATCAAAGTGCAAACTAACGGAGGACAGACGTCACGAGTTCGAGTCCCACGACGGACGCGTGTCATCAAACAAACTTCCAGACAGGAAGAGGAAGTGGAAAAGGAGGGAACTTCCTGTGAGGTCAAACTTATCTTTTTAAAAGGAGAGAATTTGTCTGAAAACGATTCATGTTTTTGTTTGTACAAATAAACGACTTGTTAATGATCATTTTATGGCAAGAGATGAAAATAATACAATATTTGATTTTTGTTAAAGACATTCTTTTCTTGTTTTGTATAATTATATAAGAATAAAGAATAAAGAAAACCTCTGTATAAAACAGGTTATTCAGTCAAATAAAAATCCAATCTCCCTCCAAAATAAAACATTTTGATGAATATGAACGTTGATATTTTCCTGCGCTCCGATTGGTCAACACAGAAGCTTCCTGCCGTTTCCTCTTCCTGTTAGTTTTTTCACCACCACCGGAAAAACAACAAACACTTTCATTTCCACATGAAATAAAATAAGGTCATCGATGTTTAGAGTTTTGACAGAACAGAAATTGTCTGCTCTTTTTTTTTTTTTTTACAATAGAAAAAATTAAATACAAATATATTTTTTATCCCTTCACAGTTTAAATAAAAAACGCACTTTGGGATGAAAAACACTTTTTGTCTCCGAGTCCAGCTGAAGGAAAACAAGCCCCTACTCAAAAATCATGGACGTTTTAAAAAATGAACTTTGTGCTTTTTCAAGTTCCACTGGTTTTGATCATTTGATTAAATACAAGAAATAATTATACCCAAAAAAAAGATCATTAAAAACGTATTTGCGAGATGGAAATCACAGACATGGAGCCGCCAGCAGAGGGAGCCAAATATCTCTGAGACTGAACGACTGAATTTTGGCCGAGGATTAAAAATGAAAATAAAGAGAAATGAATGAAATAACTTTTTCAAATCTTAAACATCTTGTGATTTGATCACTAAGAACTTTATTTGTCTTATTGACAAATTTTAACCTCAAAACAAATCAATAAATCTAAATGTGATCAACGTCGCAGTATTTCACTTTAAATGTTTCCATGAAAACATCTGCTTAAAAACAAATACGTTTCTCTATAAATTAAAAAGAATCGCGTTACTGAAGAATTGATTGGTCTCGGCGGGCGGAGTTAACTCCGCCCACTTCCATTAAAACAGTCCTTTACCTTCAAATCGACCTGGAGACAAAAGAAATAAACTTTCCCCCAAAAGACACAAAACAACAAGAAGCAGCTCGACTGAAGAAAACCTTCCCATCATCCACCTGGATCCAAACTCCTCCCACACACGCTGAGGAACATTCAGGACGCCGCCGTCCACGCGGCGCCGGCAGCCACAGTTTTGGCGAGAACAAACCATACGATTATTGTGATTGATTCATGAATGAACGGTGCTCCAATCAACGAGCACATTCCCCTCAGCTCCCGTCACACGGGCCGCCGCCGCCGCCGCCACGGAGACTTCAGCGCCTTCGTGCGGCGGCGGCGAGACGAGACGGGTTCAGTCCTTTAAAGCAGAATCAGAGAGGACGCCGGCGTGAAGGTCACACCGAGCACACGGCTTATGGCTTCTGT
>JAFBJT010106002.1:0-32264 GCA_016785325.1 Chascanopsetta lugubris | reverse complement strand
TGTTTGCATAGATTGCAGAGAAATGTCTCTTTTTCTTCAAATTCTTAGACACGCCTGATGATTACTTTTATCTATTTGTTGCCCGAAAAAAGACACAGATATAAATTCTGTTGATGAAGCTTTACAACTGATTTGTGCCCAAATCTTCACTTCAAGTGCTCCAGGTTTCATTTGTGTCTAATGATACTTGTAGACACTCTTCTAGCACTCACTATTGACACTACCTCTGCTCTTAATGTGAAAACAATGGGCGAGCAGAGCAGGTGGAGGAGATGTGACGATTCTGAACATGGACTTTTGTCTATTCAAGTTTGTTTCCTAACAGCTTTCTGTATCTCATCCTTTCCTTTAAAACTAAACCCATCTGGGCCAAATGGGATTCAATTATCTCCTTGACTGTGCCCAGGTCCACGTCCAGATGGATTCTATGGAAGAGCTCATAGAAACACCCGTTATTGGTCCATCTTGGTTTTGGAGAAGTCTTTGTGCAAAAGTGCAAGTTTCATGTTGATAATGTCAACCTTTTTTGACATATCTGTTCTACCATCACAAATATTTCTGAAACTATTGGAGACAAGGGAGGTCAGGGGACCACACTTTTCAAAATACACAATTTCAAATGGCATTAACATATAAATGAGCAAGTAAAAAAATGATTGAGCCCCCGTACAGTTGTTATGGGAAAACATGTGACAGATTGAGACCAAAACTGTAGATTGTACCAGGCTTCAAAGATGTTTAATTTACCTTTAAAATTGACCTTTTCAACATGGGAGTTTTGGGCGATTTAGCCTCTAGTGGCCACCCTGTGAACTGGATGTTTACCCACTTCCCTATTGGCCCCATTCATCAGCCCCGGAGGTTGCAGCTCCTTGTAAAGTGGCAGGGGAGAATGCTACAACCTCTCGAGTTGCATCAAACCCAGAAACGAAAATCTAAAACAAGAAAAAATAGGAAAAGCATAAAACTGTAAAAACTTCAACATCTACATAGAAAATCCTAAGAAGTTTTTTGAGAGAAGTTTGAATGTTTCCATGCCCTTTGAAAATGTGCGGCATTGTAAGATGACTCAGAATGAATCTGTTGGCACTGCACCTCGAGTGTCCTCGGAAACAAACAAGTTTAAAGTCGATCGGACGCGTGGTTGGCAGAAAAGACCAAAGGACAAACGGTAAAAGAAAGATAGATGTATTATATGGAGACATTTACGCAGCTGAAGTAAACTCTCTATTCATAAGCGAAATGATTTTTCTCTTCAAACATCCTGATTTGATTTGGGAGCTTTTGAAAGACTGGCCTTGTCAAAGCTCATTATTAGTCACAGAGTCAACCAGCAGCTCACCTCCATCCACATCTATCTGACTTTTAATATTAAACAACTTCCCTCATATGAAAACACTGTAGCTATAACTCTATAACTTTATATTTTCTCTCTGACATGTTACATCAGAATGGGTGCATCACCTGAATGTGGTATATCATCTGGATGGCTCACCTGCAGTGAAATGGCAGGTGGTGTTGAATGTTGTGGATGTTTGGGTGATGCCTCTCAGCTTGTTGTCTCTGTGACATGCAAACACAAAGGTATTGAGTTGTTGCTATCAGCCTCACACAGCCGCCGTAACTAAAGCAGCCTATCACAATGAGTCAGTCACACCTCACCTTCGCGCATCAGCTCATTATGCCACGGATGTGTCTGCCACTGTGAACTTGGCAGGGCATCCTTTTTTTTATTTCAAGTTTAGGTCTGGAGAAAATTTCACTTTGATGTCCCTTAACTGGATTTGTCTAATCAGTGACAATCACACATCATAAAGAAAATTACTTGAGTGAAGGTACTTCGTGACCTTCCACCACAGGTATTTCTACTTAGTGGGTGAAAGATTTAATGACAGTGACATGTTGATTTTCAGTTAAAGGAAAACAACATTATTGGTTTTTAATGTTGCTGAGTGCAGTGAAGTGGTTGAGGGAGCTCTGTGTGCAGCTTCTATAAGGATGTCTGTGTACACCAGCAGTGTTAAACTGAGGGGCAACCTCCGGTGCAGACGGATGAAGCACAATAGGAAGTGAAAGTGGTCTCAATCAGTCACATTCTTTCTCGTGACAACTGTATAGGGGATGCAACTTGCTTGTTTTTATTTATGGACGTTTGAACTTACGCAAAATTAACCCAAGCCGACCTGTTAAGTATCGCGGATGAGGTGACGGCACCACGAGCTGACCCACAGCTCTGTGTGTGTCCCGCCTCTTTTCCCGTTTTTGAATGAATCGGAACATAGGAGGAGTTTGGATTCGGTAAGATGACGACAAGGGACTCAGCCACAATTTGCCACAAAACCACTCCGCTGAAACCAGCCGGCGACGTCACGGACGCTACGTCCATCTTCATATACAGTATATGTGTTAAACTCATTTTAGTTCAGTGGCCACATTCTGCCCAATTTGGTCACAAGTGAGCTGGACCAGCAAAGTCAGAGCATAATTACCAATACTCACGGAAACTGCTCGACAGTGTTGTGTACAACCCCCAGAGGACAATTTTGAAATAGCACCTACTTTTACTGAAATATTACCATCTCACAGGCCGGTTTGCACCCGCACTGAGTCAGGTTCGGCCTGCTGCTGCTGCACTTGTCACCTCTTTTTACAAAGTTAATTTGGTCTACATTATTGGTGGTGCCGAAGCAATAGAGTGCTTTTACTTTGCTACATGGGGGTGAGAGTTCTTCTCTGAAAGAAGCAGCACAATGCCTTGCATGTAAAGGTGATGTGAATACTCCACTTGTTACAGTTGTGTGAATGTGATGACATGAATAGTGCTCAAGTAATGAGATAGAGATCTCTGGGGTATAGATACAGTTCATTGTGTGTGGGAAATTTAAATGATGATACTTTGAATACACTGTGAGACTCGGTTGCAGTGCCAGTGCCTATAGATTCCATGCCACTTAGCACGTTGGTATATGCACCGTGCTTTTGTTCTCGGCAGGCAAATATAACTATATATTCCCTCATTAATCATTTCTTCCACGTCCTCTCCAAACAATGCACCCGACGGCCTCGTTTCATCTCTCTCTCTCTTATCTCTCCCTCTCATCGCAGATCAACTAAAACTCATCCCGGACCTGTGGTTCATTTGAGCGACAGCCCAAAGGATGAAGGGAAGGTGAGTAGGCAGATAAGGGGGAAACACCACCAGACACTAAACCTGAACCTGACACTATCTACAACACGTGGCGCCCCCACAACCTCTTTTCCTGTGTTAAGCCTCCCCTTTGGTGAAGTCTCTCCTCTCGAGCACACTTCTGTCACTCAGCCTCCCTCTGCTCTCATTTCCACCCTCTCTGTCCCTATGATCTAGTGCACATGTCAGACTCGACCCAGGAATGCTTAAAGGCATGTGATCTTGTGATCATCTAAAAATGTCTAAAAGTTGAAAGCTACATTGCCCATGAACTCTAGTGAATTACACATGCCACTTTTTATGTGTAGCAATATATTACAGTGTGTTTACATTTTCACATGTATGTAAATACATATACAATATTTGCAATTTGAATAAATGATAGAAAAAAGGATGAAGACAGTTATTTTATAGTTTGTTAAAGGTACAGTGTGTAAGATGTAGCGACACTACTGTTATATTTAAAAATTGTATCCGTCACCTCGCACATCTGATTTGAGCATGCAGAAGAACCTACGGTAGCCCTCAGTTGTCATTAAAACGCCTGGTGTAAATATACGTCAAAGGGCTCCTTTTAGGATCAAAAGCAAAAGCAAGTCATACCTCAAGGTGATTATATATTAGTAAACATGTCAACATAATTGTTTTGTAATTCTATATCTACAGATAGAAGTGACGAAGATTGACCAAAATCGTACACACTACACCTTTAAGTAGTAATTACATTTAGTCCCACAAAAATTTTGGAAATGTGAGGAACCTACAGGTAATGGCTTCTGAGGACGGCAGAGTTTTTCAGGGTCATGCTACAGTCAGATTGGGAGTGAAAGTGGCAGGCAGAGGTCCTGGTGGGAAAATAAATAAATAAATAAATAAATAAGGCGAGGTTGTTGAAGAGCATATTGATTTTTACATATGGATTTTCCGCCTCTGGGTCAAACCGGACTTGACGAGCTGTAAAGACATAAAGACGAGTGTCCGGCTGCTGTCGCACAGTGTGGTCGCACAAAGCATGAATCGCTGACCCATAAAAAAACAAACAAATCAAATGCTAAACAGAGGACGATAGGTTGTGTTTTTTTATTTCTTTAATCCTTTTTCCTGCTTTTTATTCACCTGTAATTGACAATAAAAAGGCAACAGCATCAGATTCAGTATTATGATAAGGGAAGTAGACTCGACAGCGGGGGACCTGACTTAAACACATAAGAAATTGATTGCAGTCATCTATCCTCTACAAATAAAGTACAATAGTAATGGCTGCAGTAAATAATGCAAGGGTTTTTGCGTACAATAGGTCTGCCACAATCCCAGTCATAAAACTATATATATATATATATATGTAATGAGGACATGTCAGGACACGTTCAATAGAACGGAACAGAATAGAACGTTTTGATTGATCCCACAATGGGGAAATTCACATGTTATGACAGCTCACGATAACATATTAAAGGTACAGTGTGTAAGATTTGGTGACATATACTGGTGAAGTAGCATGATGTATTCATCACCTCACCATCACCCTTCCGAGCATGCAGGAGAACCTATGGTAGGGCTTACTTGTCATTAAAACTCAAAAGATGCTTAGTATGTGCACTCTCGGCTCCTGTAAAAACATGGCGGCCCCCGTAGAGAGGACCCACTCCTCATGTAAATATACATTTAAGGCTAATGGAGGAAAAAAATACATTCAGGTGAATGTAAATTCATGAAAACGTCAGTATGCAATTGTTTAGTATAATTTTTTGTGACAAAAATGATCTTACACACTGCACCTTTAAAGTATTAAAGTGCACATGGGAAAAAATACAGAGGGATAACAAAAGGAAATTCTTATTCTATCATTTGTCTGTTTTAGAAATATAGACCAAATGAGTTCATTAAACTAGCAGCAGAAAAAGACATTGTTTTTGTACTGACACTAACTGCTGTAATGATTTATCTGGCCTGACACAAATATTCTAATGCACACAAATGCTGACCGTGCAGTGATGAACCATTTGGATTCAAACGCACTTTTTTGAGAGTTGATAACTTTGTCTCATTAAAAATGAGACACTGCTTAGTAACTCATTGCACGTCAAAGCAGATCAGCACTCAGACATTCTGCAGATCAAGCTCTGTGTGATCTTTATAGGGATCCTCATTCATCTGATCTCAGTGTTACTTTACCAGAGACAAAGTCTATTCTTCTCCTCTCCAGTTGCCCTCTATCTTAAAGATGTCACATGGTGTCTCCTTCTCAGCAGGAGAGTCGTTTCCTCGGCTCTGTCTTGCAGGCTTCGACATACTCTTGATATCTTTCCTCTGATCTCATTTGCTGTCTTCCTCTCCCCTCTCCTCCATGTCTCTGTATCCATGTTATAGATGTAGATGTTTTTGCATGGTTGGTGTTTTCTACAATTCTACAATTCACTTAGCAGATGCTTTTATCCAAAGGGATGTACAACACAAGCACAGATCTAGACAGGAGGAACAGGATAGGTGATACCTTCTGCTTTAAGTCCTATTGGACAACATCCAGTACAGCAATCTCATCGTCAACCTGCTGTTGTCATCAACTACATGACAACCATCAATATCTGTGATTAATTACATTTTGCCTGTTTTTATCCACAATCTAAATTGATACATTTATGTAACTATAAATATGGTTCAATGCAGAATCATGCAGGCAAATTGTCTTTGTGCTATCTAAAGCAGTGGCTCTCAACTGGTCTGTGTTCGGGACCCACCATCACTCCTTAATGAGACAGCGACCCAAATCGAGGAAAATGTTCAACTTCTCAAATGGATTTATTGAAAATTTGGTGCCATATAAACCTGAGATGGGACAGAATTTCACAGTATGCCAACACACATTGACAGGTTTAATGATAAACACAACGACCAGCAGGTGGCGATGCTAGAAAGGGAAATATTCCCTTTTACACTCAATTAGCTCACCCCTGTGCTGCTACCTTGTCGTGGTGGGGTTGCTTGCGTGCCTCCGTGACTCTGAAGGCTATACCGATGAGGGCTCATACCCTCAACAGGTTCAACCATGCTGGGCAGGTTTCTAAAGTACAGGCCAGACGAAAAGCAGCAACTGGCCCTCCACGTTGGGGGTTGGGCATGGGGTAAACTACCCCATCCTGTAAAAAAATGTCCTATTACAGAAATGCTGATGAAGAAAAACTAAATCACACACCACCAAAGAAGGTGCCCCAGCAAAGGGGACTATGACACTTACCAGCCAAACCCACAAGGGCGCTGGTAAGTCAAAACACTTGGAAACAAGGAAATCCATCTGAGTGGGAATGTGGAACATCAGAACCATGTTCCAGGCTGGCAAGGCTACAACCATTGCCAAGGAAATGGAGCGCTACAACCTCTCAGTCCTGGGCCTGGCAGAAACTAGATGGATGCAGTCGGGTGAGGCCAAATTGACCAGTGGCCAGTCCATTATCTATTCTGGACATGAAGAGGAGGTAGCAATCCATACACAGGGAGTGGCCATCATGATGACGAAAGACACTAGGAAGCCCCTAACTGCATGGAAACCCATCAGCTCTCCCATCATCTGAGCAACCTTCAAAACCTGCTACAGGAGAGTTAAAGCTCACACAATCCAGTGCTATGACAGCTTAAACCACCTACTTAGAAGTATTGGGGCCAGAGACCTCATTGTCCTGATAGGGGACTTTAACGCCAAGATTAGAGACCAAAATGAGGGATATGAGACGGTGATGGGTAAACAATGAGTGGGGACCATGAATGAAAAGGGCGAGATGTTTGTTGAAACCTGTGTGAACAATCATCTGGTGATTGGGGGGAGTGTATTTCCCCACAAGAAAATCCACCAGATCATGTCACAGAAAACCAAACCGACCATATCTTTATCAACAAAAAGTTTAGAAGAACTATGGAAGATGTCAGGACAAGATGGGGGGCAGATTCAGCCTTAGATCACTATCTCCTGGTGGGGAAATTCAAGCTAAGGCTGAAAAGTTATCATCGAGCAAAGGGTCAAAGAGCGAAATACAACACTGACTACCTCAGCAATGCTCAGGTGATGGAATAGTTCAAGCATATTCTCTCAAAGAAAAATGCAGAGACACAGCTTGGAAAGAGGGAAGAATGGACAACAAATGAGGAGTGGGAACTCCTAAAAGCTGCTTGGAGCTCAACATATGAGGAGGCCTTGGGGAGAAGATCCCATAAGCACAAAGAATGGAGAACACCAGAAACCCTCAACATAATCCAGCAGAGGAGAAAGTTGAAGGAAAAAGTGTATTTGCTCAAGAGGAATACAACCATTGCCACAAAGTGCAGCAAACACCAGGGGGGATAAGAGATCACAGGTAGAGAGGCTAGCTTAAGAGGCAGAACTTGCAGCAACTCAAAGAAACATGAAAGAACTGTATAACATCACAAGGAAATTGTCTGGGACACATCGACAAAGTAATAAACCGATCATAGACAAGAATGGCCAACTGCTTTCAACCCCAGAAGAGAAGAGGTTCAGCACAGACCACCACCAGCAGAGAACCAGGACAACGCTGAAGATCAACTGTGACATACCAACAAAAACTAAAATATAAGCCGCAATCAAACAACTGAATACCGGCAAGGCTGCTGGCCCTGACAGTATTTCACCTGAAGCCCTTAAAGCTGATATGAACATATCTACAGACATGCTCCACAGTCTCTTTGGGAGAATTTGGGAGGATGAAAAGACACAATGGGCAGGAAGTCACATAGTGAAACTACCAAAGAAAGGTGACCCAAGGACTACTGAGGGATCACCCTACTTTCAGTGCCCAGTAAGATCTTTAACTGAGTCATCCTCAACCGTCTTAAGGAAGCTGTACACAGGAGGCTCCGGTACCAGCAAGCAGGATTCAGAAAATATTGCTTGTTCACAGATCACATAGCAACACTATGCATCATCATTGAACAGTCTATTGAATGGAACACATCCCTGTACATGAACTTCATTGACTTTGAGAAAGCTTTTGACAGCCTAGACCGGATAACACTGTGGCAACTAATGGAACACTATGAAATCCCTACTAAGATCATCAACTTAATCAAGAACTCATATGATGTCACCTCGTGTAGAATCATGCACGCAGGCCGGAGCTTTGAAGTCAAGACGGGCGTCAAACAGGGATGTCTTCCCTCACCATTCCTCTTTCTCCTTGTAGCTGACTGGGTCATGAGAGAAACAACTGAGGGGAAGAGAAATGGAATCCTGTGGACACTGTGGGAGCTGCTGGATGATCTGGAATTTGCAGATGATATAGTTCTCTTTTCACACACACAGATACAAACGCAAGAGAAGACAGACAGACTTTCACGAACTATAACAGAGACACAAGTGATCAAGATCCACTCCAAAACCAGCAACCCCATCTCTATTGGCGCTGCCTTAGAGGAGGTAGAAGCTTTCACCTACCTAGGCAGTGTTGTGGATACCACCGGAGGGGCAGATGCTGAGATAAGAAGCAGAATTAACAAGGCTAAGGTGGTGTTTTTACACGCTCAGAAAGATCTGAAGCTCATATAACATCTCCACCACCACTAAGATTTGCATCTTTAACTCCAACGTGAAACAGGTGCTGCTGTATGCATCTGAAACATTGAGAACAACAAAACACACAACACACAGGCTGCAAACTTTCATCAACAGGTGCCTCAGAAGTATACTTAACATCTGGTGAAAAGACAAAGTCAGCAATGTGGACCTGCGGAAAAGAACAAGCCAAGACCCCACTGACTTACAAATTCGAAAAAAGAAACTGGAGTTGGATTGGTCACGCTCTCAGAAAACCTGCTACAAACATCACCCCTCAAGCCCTGAAATGGAACCCCCAAGGGAAAGGGAAATGAGGTCACCCCAGGAACAGCAGGGGAAGAGGTATAGAGGCAGAAATGTCAGAGAATGGGCTCAACAGGGGAGAGCTTGAGAGAAAAGCCATCAACAGAGAGAAATGGAGGTTGTTCGTCAACGGCCTATTCACCTAAGAGACGCAAAGCGCTTAAGAAGTAAGACGTCACTCAATTAGCTGCATTTTAATTAAAAACTAAAAAGTGCCTTAAAGGCAAAAGAATAGATAGCAGTCCGATGCATAAAAAAATCATCTGCAAAATAAAAGCACAGGATTTTTTTTTTCTTCCCAGTCACCCACTGAAAACAGGTCTGCGACCCAAAAGTGGGTCGCAGACCCAACAGTTGAGAATCACTGCTCTGAAAGATTGGTTCTCAACTGGACTGGCTACAGGACCCACCATCACCCCTTAATTACAAGCCATGACCCAAAACAGGGAGACATTTTTAATGAACATTACAGGGCATCATCCTCTGTTAAGGAGTGCAAATAGGCACTTTGATGCATGAAAACATCCTCTCCAAAATAAAATCGCAGAATTTTTTTTCCCAGTTGAAGGTCCGCGACCCACTGAAAACGGGTCCGTGACCCACTTTTGGGTTGTAACCCACCAGTTGAGAATCACTGCTCTAAAACACAAGCATCTGACAGGTAGCTGAGACACTTCAGACCTTCATTTACTGCCTGTATGACTTGGAGAACTCGTTGTTTTGTGGCTCGTGCTCTGATATTTCTCTTCTCACACTTTCCTCCGAAGCTGCTCATAGGCTTCGAGAGCGGGACGATCGTACAGTGGGACCTCCGGGGCAAGAAGGCCGACTTCAGAATCTACTACGATGAGGTGAGTGTCAGGTGAAGCAGTGTTTTTGCTGCTCGTATATCAGTCGTGTCACGTCTTCGACATTAAAGGAGAATATTTAATCGAGCCTTCAACGGTGTCTGGGATTATAATATTCAGATATGTCCTGTGATCTCTGTTGCGGTGCTTTTATACAGCATTTCAGAATTCGGCAAAAATGCAAAATTACAAATGTAATTGAGGGAATTAATCACACAGAGGAGGGGGTGTGATGGATGTGGGTAAATATTTACAAAGTGTCTGAGACAGCAGATTCCTGAGGAAACAAGGACTGTCTCATTTCCAGGAAACGCTGACAGTGTTTGTAAACATTGCAGCCTGAGGGCCTGTTGTTGATAACATTACATTACCAAACACAAGTTTTACATACTCTAGTCCATGTGGTAGATTATCAAAGACACAACACCACATCTGGTTTTCAAGTGATTCAACCAGGAAAAGAAAAGAAGGTGCTTGTACACAAATCTATTTCAGGACCCTAAAAGCCTCCATGATCCGTGATCTGTTGCTCCTCCACCTCCTCTCGTCTCCCTCTCAGGAACAGACGTCAGGCTTCTCTTTACACTTATTTTTCTGAATCCGAGGCACACGCGGTAACATTCTCATCTTTGATCAGCTTTGACTTTTTTCTATATAAAGGCGGATTTGTCATCGAGTGTCATCTTCCTGAGCCTGTTTGGCTGACAACCAATTACACTGCTGTTTGAGTAAGAAGCAGTAATTGGAGGATTCAGGCTCATACCAAGGAAACAGCCACATTCACATTCGTGCCAGGTTGGCAGTGCAGCTAGAAGACTAAACATTGGTTTTATATGTCCTAATTGAGTAATGTTGAAAACAGACATATTTCCATGGGTACCAATTGTCTGAATGAAACATTCATCTGAATTAGAAACTGTCATGTAAACAACATTTGTTGATACACTCAATTCCAATTAGACCAAATAAAAGAACACCTGTTGTATGTGTCATTGCCGTATGAATTCCTTATATTTAAAAATTCATAATATGTTTCTGTTCAAAAGATAACATTTAATGAATCACATATTTTCTATCACACTCAAAATAATATTGGGATGTAACTATAAACTTATATAAAAAACTATGAAAAGAAAAAACTAAAAAAGTTGCACAAATGTTGGACATCTCATAAAGCGTTTGTAATTTTAAAATTACACAGTAAGACAGAGTTTTGGGAAATTCCCTCATGTAAACATCAGAGTTAAAATTATTTCTTGAATTAATGATGTCAATGCACAAACACATTAGAACCTATGTGCAGAATGTGTAATTAAAGGTACAGTGTGTAAAATACAATGACAATGATTGGTGGAGTTGCATGTGCATATCCAGCAACTCACCCTTTGTTTACAAACATGTTGGAGATTCTATTGGAGACTTTAATTAGAATCTGAACTTAAAAGGTGATTAGTTTGCCTATTCTTGGCTACAGTAAACACTGGTAATGCAACATGGCAGCCCCCAAACAGAAAAACACTACAGACAAAAAAAAAGCATAAAATTGGTGTTAACGTCATCACACTCTGTACATATCACACCACCAAACACACATCAGTCTTATTGAATCCTTTTTTTTCCTTTAACCTCTGTGGCCTCAAACCCAATTTGCCTCACAGCCCTGATCCCCTGCATCCGCTGCCATTTCTCATCTCCTGTCCCATCTCCCGTGAACACTCACATCCTGCTCACGCTCATTACGGCGGTCTCATGTGCATCACCTCCAGCTCAGCACGCCATCCCTGTGTCATACCACATATAGGAGGGCAGAGATGACTTTGCAGTCAGCCGCTGGCTCGGCTTAAAAATGTTATTTTTAAGCTCTTGTTGTGAAATGATAAATCAGTTGTGTTGTACCGATTTGATTGTGCCTGGCTCTGGAAATGTGTTAAAACATGTTTTTGCTTTAAATGCATTGAATTCACAGTCTGTGAAGAATGTGGTAGAAACTTTTCACCTGTGACCTATATTCTGACCGTACGTGAAATAACCTGTCATTCACTTTTCAAACACTCTCCCTCTGTGTGTGGTTATTTTAGGCCATTCACTCAGTCAGCTGGCATCATGAAGGGAAACAGTTCATGTGCAGTCACTCAGACGGCAGCCTGACGCTGTGGAACCTCAGAAACACCACCAAGCCATTCCAGGTCACCTTCCCTCATGGTGAGATACACAACCACACACATACTATCTTTCTTTTTTATTTATTTATGTATTTTTAATCATTTTACGCAGCAAAGCACTAAAATTCTCTAAGTGGGACAATCTGCTTCCTTCAGCCATTTACTTGGACAAGAGATAAAAACAATGCAGAGGAGCATTACTGTTAAAGTTGGTTGACATAGGTTATGTTTCCCCCCAGTTTGCTATCACTCCTATTTGTTTGTTAATGTGCTGAGACAGCAGTATATGACTCATTTTAGTTCAGGGGCCACATTCAACCCAATTGAAATCATAGCAAAATAACCTATAAACAAGGACAACTCCTGATTTTTCCGTTTGTTTGAGTGCAAAAATGTACATTCTGGAATGTTTCCCATTTATTGAACTAGTTTTTTATAAAACATGATGAATAACTTGCTATTTCTGAAGAAAATTATTAAATAAATAAAGTTCAAGAAATTTCAACAATATTATGCCTGTTTGTCATTTTCAAATTTGCATAAACAACTCACAGATACACAATAACATTTAGTCAAGGGTAGCTGAAAATAATTAATGATTAATCTTTAATTCTTTGTTATTTTTACACTTGGAAAATTCTAGTGGACGGGTTTTGGCCCATGAGCCGTATATTTGACACCCCTATGCAAAGATGTTGGCGAGATTAAGCTCAAAATACTAGACAGATCACTTCTAAACTTTCTGATATTAATAAAAAGAATCAGTTAAACTTTTCTGGTGCCGATCTGAGAGAATATCAGGTTGTTATTTTTTTTCTTTCTTTCCCTCATTTAAAATGGCAAGAAAGGGAATTTTTCAGCATTATTACTTATTTCCTGGAGACTCCTCCATGAATCACCGTAAAATAAATCAGACATAGCAATTGAGGAGGCTGATATCTGTGATTGTGTGCAGCTCGATTAGATTTAACGGAACTGTTTGGCCTTGGCAGAAGAATGCAATCTGCTGAGAGCTATCTGAGTTGAGAAATTTAAAAGTTATCTAAATAAGTTGAACGTTTGAAAGTGTATTTCACTGAAGTTCTCAAAAAAGTATTGAAAACTCTGAATTTTTGGGGAAATTATAGAGAAACATCTGAACATGAATGGGAAAGCGCATAACAGCAGTATATCTGAGATGTTTAAGTTTGAAGTGATAATCCTAGAAAAGCCAGCACGCAGCCGGCTGGTGTCCAATCAGCACTTTCATCACATCCACACCCCGAGGCATTAACATTCACTGCCTTACCACCGGCTCTTCACCCACTCACTTGCTTCAGGCGGTTCTCTCTTCTTCAGTGGTGTCTAACTGTGTCCAGTATTTATTCAGAGCCCATATTATGACTGACAGGGTTTGTTAAAGCTCCACGAGGGTCCTGGGCACAAGTTCTTTTTTAATTTGTAGATGGTTATAAGGACATGATGATGGTTTGAATAAATAATATCTTAGGCCTTGTCCACATGTCTGAATACGTATTTTTTAACAGTTTCTGTACATGTCTCTTCTTGAAACAGTGACACCATAGCCCCAACCCTCTCTCAATACGCAAACCGACCAATAACAACAACAATATGCATGCTCCATGTCTTCTTCTCTGTTTGTATTGTCTGTGGCAGTGTTACAGTGCCATCTACAGGCTTGGCATATATACTGCAGCATTTTCACTAGTTTCATGCAGACAACCACATTTCTCGTTACGATGATTTTGTTTTTAAACCAAAAAGAAATAGATTGTCTCCATGTGGACAAGGTGTCAGGATAGACTTTAATTTGAGATTTTGAATGCTGATAGTGTTTGGCATTTAGACCTCCATGTGATATCGACAGAATTAAAAGTGGCTGAGGCAGGATGTGAGGTAGGAATCTGAGGTGGGTGGCTCTGCTGGTCCAAACCAGGGCTCTTGTTTAAACTGATGAATCATGGCTGGGTGAGGATGATAATGGCTCACATGATAACCGACTACAAAAGACAAAGCATAATTAAAACTTTGAGAAGCACTGTGTGATGGATTGCATGAGACAGAGGCAGACGTTTATCGGCTTATAACAGCTTCAGAAACGGTGTTCGTGATTGTTTGTGACTTACTGTCCTTTAAATTGATCAGAAATTTTTGTGACTGTAAACAATGATAGAAAGGGGAAGGGTTAATTTCTTTTGGATTTGTGCTGTTGTATAATATATTGCAGACACTGGTTCTGCTCTGGGGCCACTCCTGGTTATTATGGGTTTGTTGGCCGGTGCAGCTGTGTACATCAGCTCTGCACCATTTAAACCCAGCGTGTTGCCAAGTGTCTGCACATTGAGTGTGCATGACAAAGCACATGAGATGGAAGCGGTGGGTTGAATGATTTCCCCTGCATATCTAATCCCAGGTCCTTTGCCTCGGACTAAACATCCCTTTATGTCGTTCCATTCATTTCTACCCTCTTTATGTTGTTAAATATCTGGTGGTACCTCAGTGCGACATCTGATTCGTGTTCTCAGTCAGACTCGCACAAAGAGTGAGGAAAGAGAGGGAGCATGTGGGCAATGAATGTAGGGGACAGAACAGAAGATCTTTAGACAGTTTAATAGCAGAAGCTTGTTTAAGGGCCAGATTCAGAGGACAGGAAGGGAGAGAACACATGTATCTGACAATGGATGCAGGTGAATTAAGAAAGAAGAATTATCCAGAGTGGACATGCCATAGGGATGAAACATCCCTTTGTTGTAGTCATGAAAACACAACATAGTGGCAAGTGGAACAGCATGACACAGCACACACCAGTGATTCAAATGCTTTCACACCCCCACTGTTGTTCTCATGTTCAGTCCATCCGTGGGAGAGTGGGGGCCTGCTGCCTGAAGGACCTCTCAACACCAACACAAAGTTACTGTCACCCCTGTTTGCCCAATGTCAGCACAGCAACACCGAGGAATTCATTCAATTCCGCTTTTATATATCTGCATTTTTGGGTGTGTGTTCAGAGATAGTTCTAGGTTGGTGCAGAGGAATTCAGGAGAAACCAGGGAGCTGATTGGCTTTACAGAGTGTCCCAAGAAAAGTGTGATACTGTGAAGTGTCTTTAGAGAAAATGCAAATGTCCCTTGAGCAGACATAGGAAATAGTGAGAAGGAGCAAAAAATGCTTTTTAAAATGTTTCCTTTGAAATAAGGTGTGAAGTTGTGGAATGGGAATCAGATGTGACGTCTACAGCCATCAGCAGTAACACATAAAGGATCATCAGGGTTAGAGAGCAGAGCAGGTACAAGGCAAACAAAGCAAATGGGTTCCAAAACAGGAAATAACCCCAATCACACTGAGTTTGTATAAAGTTGGATCACAGATTGTTCATGACATTTGAGTCTACATTTTGAGTCTCTGCTATAAATGGTTGTAATCACAGCCGCATGCTAGTTTGAGGCAATGATCCCAGGCAGCAGTGTTTTCTTTATTTCGATTAGTGTGTATGAGTGAATGGGTTTTTTCACATCCACCTAACATTGTGGTGAATAGAAAAGCGTCAGTTGTGCAGTTCAGACTGGATGTAAATGAAAGGACCTATACGGTGACGCTTTAGGCATATAGGCAGTAGCCTGGGTAAGGACATGCTTGTTTTATTATTTTTTTAAAATGACTTTCTTTACGTGATTTAGCACAATGACTTTATTTGAAATGACTGCGTTCCACTTTGTAAAAGCAGCAGAGGCAGAAAAGCTTTGCAGTTCAGCTTTTGTTCACAGCTCTTTGTCAGCGGGTTTTAAAAAATCCCCGGCCCCTGCATGTGCCCTCTTGCTGGAAGACGTCCTTTTTATATCAAAGGCAAGATCGTTTCATTATATTATGAGGCAGTGAAAAAGAAACACTCTCCAATGTGACGACCCTGATGCCGGCCTGCCACTCCAACACTTCCTGAAGAGAGGAATTGAAAATATGATATGAAAGAGTAGAGAAAATGTGGACTGAGGTTGTTTGTCTGAAACTGTCATGGTCAGTTTCATAATGAGACATACAATGGTATTCATTACGCACTTTATATGTTTTTCAGCAAGGGAGGACAGGGCAAAGAGCCTGGAGTGTGCAACGGTCCTTTAAATAAAGCCGCTATCATAGTAGCTTTACAGAATTTCCTGTAATGAGAGAAGAGTATAGTAAAAACAGTTGTACTACCCAGTTGTCATCAGTTAAGAACCCAATCAGCCGGATACCATTCTGAATATTTCACCCACTGCACCGATCTCCACTACAGTATCTCATTCTGTTGGCATAGTTTGTTTCCACCTTGCATTACTTTCACTACTGGTGGTTAGGACATGGTGGTCCTCAATGACAGTGTGCGATTCAGAGACGTCTACAGTTAAGAATAAGTGTTGTAGCTATATAAATACCCCGAACCCTACCCCTCCCTTCCCAGGATGAAGGAGAAGCTATAGTCCTCCTCATTTTCATTCTCACTTCATTGATTAGTTGTTTTTGTTGTTGTTGTTGTTTTTTTCCATTTTGGGCTATTAGAAAAACATTGTGTTGTGGCAGCGTCCACAGAGAGGTCCTGCTCCTGATAGAAATACAAATGTCTCATTCTTGGGTAAAGAAAACAACAATTTGTACATTTGAGTAGCTATTGTGGAAGTGCAAGCCTTTGCAAAACATTCAGTCTAAATCATGGCAGCCAACGGGGTGCACATGCAGGTGTAGTTTAGTGTGTAGTGTATACTTGTGTGTAGACAAAGAAGTTGTTGTTTTCTATAGCTTATTATAGTATGAGCTCAAATTTGGCTGAATGTGTCCCCTGAACTAAAATGAAAACAACATGAAAGAGATGCTCTTGCCGGCATACATGCAGAGGTACGGCTGGAACAATTATGGTCAGCTGTTGATAAAACTTGGGGGAAAGTACCAAGAGGAAAGTAGGCCTCATATATTCACCTTCCATTGTCTTGAAATGTTTCGTTCCTCTCTCTAAAGCAGGAAAGATACAGAAAGATGGACGGAAGGAGTCGTGTAAACCCATCCTCAAAGTGGAGTACAAGACCTCGAGAAGCAGGTGTGTGTCTCTCTGACGGATCTATTTCCTGGTTTCTATTTAGTTTAATTACAATAAACTGAGATTCCACTGTTATGGTTTGTCAGAAGTCCCACTTTGTCCATCATCCATGTGAATTGCTGGGAACGTTGCTCATGGTACCCTAGTTAGTGCTAATTACGAGCCTGCAATAGAAACAAAAAGCAGTCATGTTTTTGGCAAAATGTTATTTTATATTAATAGCTACTTAAACTGGTCTCATGGGCCGAGAGGAGGGAGCAAAATTAAACATGATTACACTTTTCAAACCAGTTTCCAGCTGGTGGGTTTGTGGGATCACTTCCCGCAGCTCCTGCAGAGCAATCACTGAGATAATGACACACTTCACATGTTTATGTCTGGATTCAATGCAGATTCACATCAGGCTATTTACTTGATTTCGGCCTTCGGTGTCTGACGAAGTAAAAAAAAAAGAATATTTGCGTTCATTTTATTTTTTCCCTGTTTTACTTTATTCAGTACTGTTTTGTAAGTTGTAGTTATAACTTTATTCAAACTGCTGCTCTGCCTCGACCACAGCGAGCCCTTTGTTGTCTTCTCCGGGGGACTGTCGTATGACAAGGCAGGGCGGCGACCCACACTAACCATCATGCATGGCAAAGCCATCACGGTGCTGGAGATGGACTATCCCATCGTGGAGTTCATGGTGCTCTGCGATACGCCGTACAACAACGGTGAGTGTGTTTCATGTGATTTCAGGGTTCAGGAGGTGTTTTGTCAAAAGAGCATCAAAGTGAACCCCAGAGAATTTGTTATTCATTGTAATTTAGTCACCAATACAACACTGTTCGTCATTAAGCAATCACACAGTCGATAATGGAGTCAAACGCATTTTAGTTCCAAGGCCACAAATTTCGTGGCAAGTGGGCTGGACAACCTTTCGTTTGTCTTTTTTTTATTGCAGTTAATGTCTTTTCTTTGATTGTATCACATTGCAATGTCATCTCACGGGCCGGACTGGACCCTCTGGCAAGCCGGTTTTGGCCCGCAAGGCCATATGTTTGACATCTCTCTCAAAATGAAATATAGGGCTCCAACCACTGATGACATGATATGCAATGATAACTGATTTTTATCATAGGTTTTATTCTATGATCCATTAATCGTGTCTGTTTAGAAGAATGGCACACACACCGTGAAGGTTTATATACATGTCCTCTGTTTTAATTGTCATGTTTTTGTTGTAGTAAAGAAATGATGTTTTTATCTAAAACTCTGTTGGGGGGATGATAAACAGATACTTTTCAATTCTTATTTGGTGTGTTGATTAATCGCAAATAGATTGATCCATCAAAATAGTTATTGTTTGCAACCTTTGTCAAATGCAGAAGTAGAAAATTCGGAAACATTGGTCTTGCTTAGGTTGGGGTTCAATGTTTTGTTTTAAAATGCTGTCAATATGAATGAAATGTTTTGTGGTTCACACTGATGTTAATGTGTATTCAGCCGCTTCCCGTTCAGTCTGTCCTTGTGTCTCGCAGAGGTGCAGGAGCCATATGCGGTGGTGGTGCTGCTGGAGAAGGACCTGATCGTGGTGGATCTGACGCAGAGCAAGTACGTGCTTCACCTACACTTGACTGTGCAGTGCCATCATACCAGCCTGAGGCGACGCCGCCTGTGGCTAGAAGCAACATATAGAACCCCATCTTGTAGTATCAGTTCATGTCAACATTGTCAACACAACAAATAGCTGTTGTGTCAGGTCCCCACATAGTCAACTAGGAGATGAAAGGGATGAAGAGCCAGTCAGACTGTATTGGGAGAGAGCAGAGGTGAGCGATGCCTCTTGCCACCTCTCCACTTAAATTTTAACGCGTTATCGCCAGTTAAATGAATGAAAGCGAAGGTGAAAGGAGCAATTTGGACCAATTAACGCCTCAGGTTTGGGAATATGTTTAAGATAGGAGCCAAACACTTACCTGTGAATTAGGTCACCTTGTTAATGAGGTTACCTCATTAAAGCTGCGAGATATAAATATCACTTGATAAGGCTTAATGTAGTTTGAACATGTCCAGACTGTCGGCTGTGTCAGTGCATTGATTAGCTGCTAATTGCATTTAAATTGGTTATTATGAAACAGTCAGTAGTCTGCACAGGGGTGCATTTGACAGTTTACACTCAGTGTGCATTCTTATATATTGATAATTACAAAGTTTACTGAAAAAGGATTTATAAATATTTGTGTTGTAATTGACATTCTCATAGTTGTCTAATATGCAAAGAGCCATTTTGCAAAAATGTTGAGCCTTTGTTTTGTAAAGGTTGGTTAATTTGACACCATCATATTTTGATATATGCAATGGCAAATTCTAGATATTGTAAATGAACAATTTCACATTTTCAGGGGCCAAATATATCATTATAAATGCCAGCTTACGTCTCGTCCTATTCTGTGTCCCCTCAGT
Source organism: Chascanopsetta lugubris (assembly GCA_016785325.1). NCBI lineage: Eukaryota > Metazoa > Chordata > Actinopteri > Pleuronectiformes > Bothidae > Chascanopsetta > Chascanopsetta lugubris. The sequence continues at coordinate 12,691 of JAFBJT010106002.1, read as the reverse complement.
TTCCCAGTCTTTGAGAATCCGTACCCCATGGACATCCACGAGTCTCCTGTCACCTGCACGGCTTATTTTGCAGACTGTCCACCTGATATCATCCCCATCCTCTACTCAATAGGAGCCAAACACAAGAAGACAGGCTACAGCCAAAAGGTGAGGAAACCAATGAAAATGTGTATTTCCACTGGTTCAGTCTTGTTTATGGTAACACACAATTTGCTTAACATGTTTGAGCATGTCTTAAAGGTTTAATTGAAAAAAAAATCCCCATGTCTATTGAAAAGTAATATAAAAGATGGTATCTCAAGGTTTCTAATTATCATCTGCAGAGTAAAAACACTTTACAGGAAGAACATTCTCTCTTTCAAATTAATTAATCTGGCATGAAAAGCAAACACTTTTATGTTCAAACTATTTATGTTTGAATTATTTCCTGCAGTGCAGTTTTGTATTGGAGGATGAATGTTTTTTTTTTATTCAATCAAACCGTAAATATGGTTATTGAGTGTTTGCTTTAGTTAAGTGATGTTGTGATTTGTTTTCATAATGAGCAACATTTTGCGTGTAACCATATTAGGAGTGGCCGATTGGTGGAGGGACGTGGACGTTAGGCTCCCACACTTACCCAGAGATCATTATCACAGGGTGAGTCATATGGTGCAAACACGCAAGAAACCTCATCCAAAACGGCCGTCAAAATAAAAGACATTTTCCTCTATGTTTTAATAAATTGTGACGTACTATAGTTCCTTCCAAAAGAGCAAAGAAATCGTTTTCTTTTTTTGCAGGCACGCTGATGGATCAATAAAGTTTTGGGATGCATCTGCAAGTAAGTCCTCACTCTCTTTCCCTCTCTTTGTCTCTGAGCTAATGCTGCATTCCGTGCGACCGGGTGCTTTGTCACACGACACGCTCGAGTAAACACTGCATCTTCACGAGTTCCATGGTGAGCAATTTCAGATTTGCCAAAGGCTCCAAACTGGAAGCTAATTAATAGGACGGCGGTGCTAGGAGACGTGCGGCAGCAGATGAGGCACACTGCACATTATCATGTTCGCATATGGGTACGTCATAAAAAGCTAGCGTGTAAATGTGTGGTTGCCTCTTCGTCCTGCCGTGTGTGCATCAGTGAGAAGTGTGACATTCACTTTGATTGCATCACATCTGGTGTTACTGTCTCCATATAGATTCAGTGCTAAGTGAAAATAGTTTGTCCCCAACGAACCCTGACGTTAAAGGACTTCCAGGGCGACTTAGTATTCCCCATTATTTACTTTGGGGCAGTTGTTAAGGCCAATTCAATTGAATTAACACACACACACACACACACACACACACACACACACACACAAACACACATTCACAGTATATATATGTATGTATATGTGTGTATATATATTTATAGCAATAAGGTGCATACTGCAAGCCTCAACTTTCCAGCCATGAAAGACAATAAAATGTTAAGAGTAAAAACATGCTACATGGCATAATTCATTAAACAAAATGAAATGTCTATATTCAAAACAAATATTAGAAATAAATGTCAAAACTAAACAAATCATGTCAAAATTACAAGCTGTATATATGATAGTCGCAAAAAAAGCCAGATTCTAAAGACTGGTCATTATGATATTCCTTTTCAAAATAAGAGCTTACCATCCTGACGTCCCAAAGAGTTCCACAGTTTGAGTTCCGCTGTCACAACTTTACTTTTATGTGACACATTCAGAACCTGAGGAGAGAAAATAAATGACTTTAAAACTTGAATGTATTATTGTTGAAATAGTAAAAGTTTCTGGCGGCCAATGCTGTGTTGTGCAGGAGAAATGTTATCAGTTCTCTTTGTTTGTTCTGCTCTGGATTGATTATTATTAATTAAGTCCAACCACAAGAACAAAACCATCACTTAAAAATATACTGCGCATTTGAATACATATTCCTTTTGTATATATGATGAATGTATGATGTGTTAAAATCCCTGGACCTTGCACAGCCAATGTCTGAGTCTAGAGTTTGGGATGTCTCCTAGGGTGAATTGAAGGAAAATATTTTTTGAATATTCAAAATAATTACTCTACTCACACCAGGACTTAAAATGCTGCTTAAAACTCCAGATAACACACTGTTCTCCACGATCACATATTTCTTGAAAGGTGCTGCCACCACTGTCATTGGTGCCTCTGCCATGTTGCCATTGACAGTCTCTTCTCTCTCGTATGTCTCTGACCAGTCACACTCCAGATGTTGTACAAGCTGAAAACCTCCAAAGTATTTGAGAAGCCAAAGCCCGGCGAGGGCCGAGCCGCCGATCTGGTGGAGGAGGATCCTTTCGCGGTTCAGATGGTCAGCTGGTGTCCCCAGAGCCGCATCTTTTGTGTGGTCGGCATCTCGGCTCACATCATCCTCTACAGATTCAGCAAATATGATGCCAACACTCAGATAGTGGTGAGTGAAATCAGAATTCAAAATAAAAGTGTGCGTCCTGTTGATTTGTTGACTGTTTATTTGTAAACATAATACTAACAGGTTTCATGTAACAATGTTGGGATCCTGCCCGTCAGTAGTTGACGTCATACCTCTCAGTCACGGCAGATGAATATCCATGTCTCTTTCCTCCCCAGTGCCTCGACATACGTCTACAGTGCGAGTCTGATGATGTCATCACTCCATCAGAGAATGAAAACAATCCCTGTTTCCCAGAGCCTGGCTCGCACTCACCCCAGCCCCACCCACAACACCCGGCGAGCCCCAGCAGTGGAACACCAGAGGGAATGAAAGACACTACTCCCTGCCTCAAGTAAGACCAATTCTGACTCCTCATTAGTTTACTGTACCACGTACAGCACATCAGAAGAATCAATAATGTCATTGTTGTGCCATAATAATAAAGAGAAGAAGACAATTTTATTATTATTATTATTATTATTATTATTATTATTATTATTATTATTATTATTATTATTATTATTATTATTATATTATTATTATCATTATTATCATTATTATTGCTGTTGTTATTATATTAATGCTATGATTCAAAATTAAATTGTATTGTTCATTTGTCTCAGTCAACTGTTTTTCGCATTTTGATAGATTTAAAAAAAAATTGTAGTTTGATTTGTTTTGAGACTCATTTGAATGGCATTGTGAATGTGTGTTTACCAAAGTGATACAATGGGACAAATGAAGTTCCTCAGTCCACACAGTGCATTTTAAGGGTCATATGTCCATTGCAGAGTGAAGGACCGGGTGGTGCGGGTGCCGCCCGGTTACCAGGCAGAGCTGGTCATCCAGCTGCTGTGGGTAGATGGAGAACCTCCGCAACAGATCACCACCCTGGACATCAACTCTGCCTATGGCCTGTAAGTCAGCAGATCCTCAACACGTTTGACTGTGCATTTCTATCTCTCCATCCATCACCATTAGGAATATGGGATGTAATTTTCATATGACCTAGTTGTCTTGATGCAGGGTAACAATTCTTGTGTTGTGCAGAGGTGCTAGCTCACACACACACACACACACACAAACACACACACACGCGCACACACACACATATATATGTATATATATATATATATATATAAATATATAAGCAATTGTCAGGTCTTTGCATGACATTTAATTATCATCTTGGTGTTATGGCTCTGTAACACCTGTATAGAGTTATAGTGCTGCCATAACAATGTCATTGGAAGTGAAGCAGAGAATGAAAACTGTGAATGACTTGATGACATTTCTTCCCTCATTGTCCTTCAGCTGTTGAGCCCCTGGTTCAGATCCATAAATGCTGAGGTTTCCTGCTTGTGTCATCTTTGCTGTTAATGTTGTAAAGTCCACACTTTGCACCGTGGCACTTGTTGGGGTTTACCCATTGTTTCCTTTGTAACATTTATGTTTATGCTGAACAATGTGTCTTCTTTGTTGTTGTTTACAACAAATACATTACAAAAAGATGGCCTTTGGGAGCAAAGGTCACTGGTTCAAATCCCACTTGGACCCTGCTGCAGTGTCACTGGCCCTGAAACTGATACCCCCAATGGCCCCATCTGTGCTGGTAGAAATACCCCGTGACCCAGATTACTGGATAAGCGGTTGGAGATGATTTCATAAAAAAATGGTTTTAGTCACTTAGAAAAGATTGAACCCGCTCAGTCTGACCATGTTATCATGCTATCATGTGAGAGTAGACATGACAGACTGTCTCTTCTTTTATGCATATTTTTAGATAATTATAGTGACGTAGCACAAAGTATTATGTTGTAAACACTGTGTACCCCTGGTCACCGTCTGATCATCTGGAACATATTTACTACTCGGGCAAATTTGAAAAATTACTGCTAACAACTTTGTTGTGATGAGTGAAGCCAGAGGCTGTGGAGCTGAGCGAGGTAGCAGGTGTTGGTTGGAGCCTATTGGAAAATCTGGTATTAATATTCCAAACAGCAGCAGCATGATCAGTGTTAGATAAAGACGCTCGATGTGAGATGCAGTAATTACATGAAAACATCGCAAATCATCTCACACTGTTTGATTGTGCGACATGTTGCACCTTTTGCACCAATGACAACAGCAACCAGGTGGGACAGAGATCTGCCTTTTCTCCATTTCTCCGTAAAATAAAAAAAATGTGTCTGCGCATGTGCATGTGCCTCCTTGCCGCGCGTGCCCGTCCAGTTTGGCGTTTGGGAACTGCAACGGCCTCGCCATCGTGGACTACCTGCAGAAAACCATCCTGCTGTGTATGTCCACGCTGGACCTGTACGGAGCCGCAGACCCCTTCCAGCGCCTTACCCGCTCCCCCCGCAGGAACAGACAGTCCAGCTCAGGTAAAACACACACACACACACACACACACACACACACACACACATACACTCACGTGCATTCACACAAATAAGTGCCACAAATGTGGTCATAACACCCAAACAACTGTATCCTACTGTCTCATCTCTTTTCTACTCCTCTGTCCACTATCCCTCTCTCTTTTGATCTCCAGTGGTGTCTCTTCCTCCTTCTTTTCTGTTTCCTCGCTCTCTGATTCGCTTCTTCAACTGATCAATGAGGCAAATGACCTAACGTACATAAAATCAATGATGGGGGTAATCTAATTACATCCCATGTATAATTGATCGTTACAGTGCTCTTGAGCTCTCATTCAAAGTCAGTGAAAAGTTACCAATCACATTATGAAGGCTGAAACACTTGGATATGACGTACACTGTTCTAATCATAAAATTCACTATAACTCAGCAAACGGTCAAGGTGAAAATATAATTTCTCTATCTAAATTAGTGAAGCATATTTTGATAATTCTTTATTTACCATTTCTAAATATAGATATCTGCATTGGCTAAGTTTAGGCTTAATACTCATGTTGCTTTGAAATTGTAATTCAATTCAGGCTGTAAAAACTTTATAAAAATGAAATATTTTGGATACATTTTTTGATTTGGAATCCAGTTTTTAACCCTGAGTAGAAGTGAACATGAAGGATGATCCTTTAAAGATGCAGCGTGTAAGATTATGCTATTTTTTATCACAAAATATTACAAATCAATTACATACAGACACTTTAATAAATTCATAATCACCTGCATATTTAGTTTTTTTTATAACCCTTAAATGAGCCTATTAGTGCATATTTACAGTAGGTCATCTCCACAGGGGCCGCCATGTTTTTACAGTAGCCCAGAGTGGACATACTAAACATCTTTTCAGTTTTAATGACCTATGGTTATAATGAACCACAGGTTCTCCTGCATGCTCAGAAGGGTGAGGATGACGTGATGGATACAACCTGCAACTCTGGATGTCACCAAATCGTACACACTGCACCTTTAATGGGACCAGTAGGAGAAGTTGCCGTGTTGCAAAGAGCACAGTTTGAATATATTGATCAGGTCTTAATAAGTAGCATGCAATACTCACAGAAAGTGAAACATAAATACTGAGGAACAAATAAATCAAACATTAACTCATCAGTAGTCAAAGGTCCCTGCATTAGTCCAATTCTGTCTCTCCTCTGTCTCCGCTCCTCCTCTGTCCCACTCTGACACACAACGATATTCAGAGACACACTCATGTCATTGTGCCTGTCGCATTATGGTCTTCACTATGATGATGAAGTGCATGTCAACAGGCTGCGTGTCCACGTCGGCATCTTTATGCATGTGATCATTTGGTCTCTCTGTCCTTTCCCTTTCTCAGTCCTGCTTGAGCACAGAGGTCTCGTCTTACCTCCCGACCCCTGCCTCCCTCCTGTCTGCTACTAATCTGACCCGGTCTCTTCTCTCGAAGGCAGCAAAACTATTCAATGTGTACAAGACCGACTACATTTTTTAATTTGACCCCGGTCCAACCTTTGGATGTGAGGGAGGAGCAGCTCCAGTTGTTTAATATTTGAAATGTCTAAGGTCCATTAAGCGATTTAATGTTCTCCGATTTTCTCATTACTCCATTCCCAAAAGCACGATGTAAGAGTGATTTACAAGTCTGCAGGATAAGGAGGAGAATATGGACGTATTAGTGATGGGCGTCTGATGACGTTGGGTTTCTGAGCCAAAACTCTGCTGTTGCAAAATAGCCTTTATTGACGACCTCTGCGTTTGTTGTTCCCAACGCTTTTTGTGAGCGTCTTGCTGTGCTGAGTCCTGGAAATCAATTCTGAGATTGAAAGGAAGATAAAAAAAACAGGCGTCCGTGCCCTTTCTCTCCACTGCAGGTGGTGGTGTTATGATCTCGAGTGCTCGCTGTGCTGCAGTTGATATATTGTCGGGCGCAAAATTTCGAAAACAGAGTCGTAAGAAATAAAGTGAAGGAGGTGACGCTTGCTAATCCTCTTTAAAGCCTCCGACCTGTTGCCTTACTTACGTACTTGCTAGAAGGTTTAGGTTTCTCTCCGTCCCACTCAACATTTACAGCTGTAATCACTGCACACATGTTTATGTGTATTGTATGTATATATATATTTATATACATGTCAGTCAAACGTATGACATTCATTTCATTAGAGATACTCTGAACAATGGATGGGTTTTGGTATGTTTCTCTAGTTCAGTGGTTCCAGATGTAGAAATCCCATTTTCCCTCTGTATATTTTTCTGAATAGTGATTGTGATTAGTTGCCTTTATATTTGAACCACCAGATGTTGACTGATCATAAGCTAAACTATTTAATTATTATGTTGTGTGCAATCACAGAAGCCAGGCATCTGCATATCTTTAGGAAAGAACTGTTTTGTTGACGATGCATTGGAGAAGCAGTGAACCACCCACAATCCTCACTTTAAATACCAATGTCCCTGATTGGTCCAGCTTTCTCTTCAAATGGAGATTATTTTTATACGTAACACATTTTGTTAGAGATGAATAGTTTTAACAGTTCAAATTACAAACAGAAAGATGTAAATGTAATTGGAGAGGAGTCCTTTGCACACGTTTATGTAGTATATGCATTGTTTCCTGACTCTTAAAATGATTATGTATATGGATTGTGTGGCTTTTTTTTCCATTTTACAATAGTTTTGATCCAAAATCAACACATTATGACCTGATTCAAACTATTCAATGGAGAATCTGAATGAGAAATTTACATCTGGAACAAGAATGGTTGGCCGGTCATAGTGGACCGTCCGCTTTACATTACGACACCATATCCAAGTGAAATGACTTGTGAGCCGATTATTTAATGTATCACATTTGTTTTGATGCTGCTTTGTAAGTAACGTCATGTTCCCTGCTGTGACACACTGTAGTTTACTTCCTGTGCAATTGACCAATCACATCGGTTTGCAGGACGTGCGGATGTTTCTGGTCCGTCCTCCCTCTGACGCTAATGCCGTCGCTGCTCGCTCTCACTTTCTTTTCCTCTCTAAGCCTGTGTGTTCTTCTCTCTCCCCCATCCCTTCCTTTCTCCTCCCCTTCCCTCCTCTACACACTCGCTTCCTTCCTCTTCCATCTGTCATTTCTTCCCCCTCTCTCTCACTCTGCCTTACCCCACTTACATACTTATTTTTCTTCTCTTTGTCCTCTTTCCCTCTCCTCCCCCTCCTCCTCCTCCCACCTCCCCCCCTTACCCCCTCCCCCACCCCCACCTCTGGGTGACTCTGTGGCTGCTGGTGTGGGCATGCGGGGCCTGCCTGACAGACTTTTGCATGCGTGGCCTCTCTAACTTTTATTCAGATTCAAAGAAAAGGATCCGTACATCCTATCAGAGTAAGTCAGGCCTTCCTTTAAGGCTTTGGGGGGCTGTGTGTGTGTGTGTGTGGAGGTGTGTGTGTGTGTGTGTGTGTGTGTGCGTGTGTGTGTGTGTGTGTGTGTGTGCGGGGAGGGATGGGGCGATACCAGGACAACAGGGTTGATGGAGACGGTTGCCATGGAGATTGGGAGGGGGATGATGATGAGGACCCAAAGCAGAGGGACAGACCACGGAGATGATTGGAATAAAAGTGGAGTCACAGGAGAATACGGTTCCTGTGCTTTTCATGAGTTCAACAAAGATGAACTATTCCAGTCATGTCCGGCAGTGTGTCCTCTGCATAGTCTAAGGGCAATTATAAATATTACATCATCCACATGATTTATATTTCATCTGAAGAATAGTCCACGGGCTGATTGAAGCCTCGTTCATTCACTGGGTCTATAATATGTAGTTTGAATCAGTGATTACAAATGTTTTGTACAGTGCAGGTTTTTAATCAGATTTCTTTTTGGATTCAATCAGAAATGTCAGGGTCAGTGACTTGAGGGAACTTTTGCATTCGGAAGCTTTGCCACATTCTTTGACGAAAGAAGAAATAACTGAATCAATACAAAACTTTTTGAAGCGTGACGACTCAGTGAGGCCGTTAATGAACACGGCTTGAACAGCCCACGGTCATTTAAAATCCCATCATTCGTGATGTTTTTTGATGCCTGTGCTTGGTGCATGATCCCATGTATTTTTATTTCAATTTTATAAACATATTTGGTGATATTAGAATTCATTGGTTGGTCAGGAGTGCAGGTAACATCCAGATTCAGCCACTCTGCTCCCAGAAGGAAAACAATTTTGTACTAGTTAAGACAAAATAATAGTAATGTATGTATCTATAAATACCAGTATGTGGCTTAGTGGAGATGATAAAACTTTCCCAAACTCTGTCTTGGGCTCAGCGTGGCTGACATCAAACAACCTGACACCTGAAAAAGTCAGCACCCAAGTGAGAATTTCAATAACCTGACAGATTCTTTGCCTTCCACCTCTTCCTCCTCCTCCATCATCTTCTTCTTGGGCTGAGCCAGGCCTTACTGAACTCTCTGACAACCAGCAATCCATTGACATGGAGAGAAGCAAGTCGCCAACCTCAGGTAACCTGCTCCCACACACACACACACACACACACACACACACACACACACACACACACACACACACACACACACACACACACACACACACACACAACACTCACACACACACACACTCACACACACAAACATGCACTGAATTCCATTTTCCCCTATATGGAAATGTGAGCTGCACTTAGTGGGAGCTGTGCTTGGCAGCCACTGCAGCACGGAGACACCTCGGCCATGCATCACCTGAGCTTCCTCACGCACCGAGAGAGGCAGCTGTGTTTCTGTTCTGTCTTCAGATGGAAATGTTGGTTGAGATGGTTGTTTGATGGTTGAAAATGGAGTCATCAGAGCTGTGTTTTGCTGTGTTTGCAACGTGCTGTGATCTTTCGGATGCATTTTGCCCGTTTCCAGATGATTTCCTCTTTTTTTCCCACTGTTGTGTATTGATTGTGCGTTTTCTGCTCGTTCTTCCTGCTCCCCCACTTCCTTTATGTCTCTCTCTTACTGACCTTTTCTTTTCCCTGAGTGATGAGCTCTGCTGCTGCTGTAGAACTTAACATCAATGTTCCAAACCTAAAAGGTTCTTCAGTCTTCTAAATACCGATTTTGAATTCCGGCCATAACATTTTAACTATCAATAATAGACGTTCTACGAGTCTATGAGACTCAAATTTAGCATTTTAAGTCAGCTTATACTTTTGCATTAGTTTACAGCAGTATTTCTCAACTGGTCTGGTTTGGGCACCCACCATTACCTCGGGCCACAACCCAAATCAACCCACATTTCTTTTTAAAGACAGCGTTTCTCTTTGGTCCTCAATATAAGAAAATCCATATTCCATGTCGTCAGTGTCGTAGTTACGTGTCGTCATGGTCAATTAGCGTATGTAAACAAACTTTGCTGGTTTTCCTCTCTGTGAAATGGCGGTTGTCTATTAGGGCATCATCGCCACCTACTGTTAAGGAGAGTGAATAGATGGCACTCCAATGCATAAAAAATCCTCTTCAAAATAAAAGCACAGGATTTTTTTTTTCTTAACATTTCTTTCACATTGAAAATGGCCTGCGACCCACCAGTTGAGAATCACTGGTTTACAGAATGCATCGTTCTCCCTTGGAAGTATGCAACACAGGATTTGTAAATTAGTGTTTCTAAATAAACAGGTTGATTTTGGCCCTCCTCTCCTGCCGAACGTCATCAGTAGGGCTTTGTGTGTGTGCATCGCACACCTCAGTGTATGTGTTGTAAAAGTGCTGATACTTTAGCAAGCTAATTAGGCTAAACAGCAGCACTTGGCAACCAAACATGTCTCGTACGTGACAAAGTGATAAAATAGTCAGACAGTACAAGCAGAGAGCATAGTTTCTGCAGATAATGAGAAGGGTAACTTTTTAATGGGTCTTCATGTATACACCACCGGTCCCTGTGTAATCATGCATACCAACTACCAGAAATTCACCTCTGGACCCAAAAGTGGAAGGGGCCCTTGTCATGTTAAATGGAAGTGGCTTAAGAGCCTTGAACTTGTTTGCCTTGTAGGGGTGACAAACTCATTTTTGTTCAGGGGTCACATTGGGTCAAATTTTGAACTCAATTGGGCCAGACCAGTAGAATCATAGCATGATGACCTGTAAACAAGTTGTTCTGGTTCTGGCCCATGGGCCCTCTCTTTGACACCCCTGCCTAAAACTAATACCAACACAAGAGCTGAGAGCAGTGGTAAGAACATATCAGTGATAAGGTTCTGGCATGTTGGTGAGTAGCATGAGCTTGACTTGATGTGATAAAGCACTGGACGTTCATGTCACCAGCTTCAGGTTTGAGGATCATTCTCCACAGGTGTGATGGTAGACTGTCAGTAGAGTGTGAGGGATAAGATGAGGAGTGAATGGATGTTGAGGTCTGTGTGTTTGAGAATGGAAAAGATGAGATGAGACTTCCCTCATGATTGCAGAGAAACTGAGAAACAGGTGTGATAGGAGGAGACATTAAGAGGAATGAGAACATTTCCCAGCAGGAGAGCCTGTTCCTGTCCGTGTTGATGGAGACCACTTCAAATTCAAAGCTCAAAGGTCAAACGGAGAGAGCGGAAGTGTGTGTATAGCTGTGTGCAAGACACTGGCAAGCAGACACGCTGTGTTCCCAGGGCTCTGTCTGCCGTAGTTTATGAACTATCTCTTTTAAAATAAGTGATGAGTGATACAACGCTCACATCCAGTTCAGGATATTTTTGAGTAATAGTTGATGCATAGAATACGAGAATAACTTGTGTTCAATTCTATTGCCAGAATATAAGGATTTGTGTTTTCATGAGTGTATAAACATCAAGGAGTAACATGCTGTTTTCATTGACGGAGTAAGCTCTTTGTACTTTTACGTTTGTATGAAATTCCGTATGAAGAGACAGCCATGTTGTACAGCCATGTTTGTACAGTATCCCAGAATAGCTTTTGAACCTTAATGATAACTGAAGGCGACCATCGGCCCTCCCTCATGCTTGGAAGCAAAGGTGCAGAATGCAACATCACCCCTAGACGTCACTCAATTCTAGACATGTTGTTTTTTTAATTCCATGTTAACCCTAACATTTAAAGAAATATATATAAATATACAAACTGATGTTGTATTGGCATAAGACCCATGAGGGGCAGGTTCAACTTTCAGCACCAACAGAGCTAATACATTTCTGTCATACCATGTTGTATTTATTAGAAAATGTAAATAAATCTGTAGTTTTCAGATGGTTTTGATTAAAAAATAAATCTTTTTCAACAATATATTGATTCACCGCATGATATTAAGCAGACACACAGTAATGTGACCCTTATTATTTGAGCTCTCACGATCATTTTCAGCGCAAATGTATGAACTGATGTGATCAGGGGTGTCATAGAGCTTCGTTACTGTGTTTCTCTTGGAGCGCATTTACTTCGATTATGAGAGATGGCAAGGATGAAGGATATTAACGTTACCGTGCTCATCCAGACTCTAAGGGAGACTGGAAGAACATGATACACCTTTCATATTGCACATCCTTTTCCTCAAGACAGGGTTTTGTAATAGAATGTCACTCTTACTTTAGATAGTCTTTAGTTAGTCTGCTGGATAAACCTTTTTAGCCTATGTAAAGTTTGATGAGGCTGGGAATATAAGTTCTATTCTAATGCTCCTTATTATTACCCAGCATTTTATCGCCCAGCAGCATAGGAAAAAAAAAACAATGTTTTCATGAGGAGTCAAAGAAATGTGTGACTCAACAGTGACTCAGAGTTTTCATGACATTAAGCTGCTCTCTGGTGGAGAGCTGTGCTACAGGCAGATGAGCTGTAACGTGGCACTGTGGGGGGGGGGGGG
>JAFBJT010106001.1:0-27418 GCA_016785325.1 Chascanopsetta lugubris | reverse complement strand
TGTAAGATTTGTGCAAGGAAAGGTCCAGATTTGACTCCTGATTCAGGTCTGCACCTAATTTACAGGCTCTTATTTGACCCCATGTTGCATCTTTCCACTCTGTTTCCTTACAGTACATTAAATATTCCTTGTGTCAAGCTGCTGCCAAACAGGCTAAAGTGTTGGAAATGTTAGTGAAATATAAGAGACAGTAAATAGCTTGTTACATCACATTCACATATATTGTATATATACAGTATATATCTATATATCACTGGGGGGGGGGGGGCGGCACAACGCCAAGGATTAAATATACCCTCATTTCTCTCTCCGGTAAACCTACTGATCAACACCTTCCATTCAAAGTCTGACTTCTGCTTGTTCAAAGAAAACATCCACTGACATGAAAATCTTAACAGAGCTTCAATTACGGCCACTCCAAGTCCATTACGGCTCTTTATGGCTCCCAACAGGAAGTCAAGCGCCAGCGCGGACCTGTAACACCTCCTCCCCCTCCCCCTCCTCCCCCTTCCCCTCCTCCTCCTCCCCCTCCGACTACAGCTGCCCTTTATGCACACGACTCCCAGTACAGTCATCACACTGTTTGGACACGGGCACGTACGCCGGTGTGGGATCAGGTGGGAGAGCTGCATGATGGAGCCGAGTGCTCACTTGTACCTTCAAGCAAACCTTGAGCTATCATTGAAACTCAAAATGGGTTTAGTTTGTCCATCCTGGGCCACGGTCAAAAACAAGTCCTGTTGATGTGCTGCATAGATACAGACCGTTTACTGTTGATCCATTTAAAAAGAAAACATCCCGGTTGCCTATTTTCCTGCAGATTGTTAAATGTATCACCTCACACGATTTTAATTTAAAGGTGCAGTGTGTAAGATCTGGTGATGTTGGTCCTGTCCACCTCACTCCTTCTACCAAGGGTGATGGACAAAATAAAACATCTAGGTGATTCTAAATCCACGAAGATGTCGGTATATAAGTGTTTTTTGATATTTCTAGAAGTGACAAAAAATGGCTGAAATCTTACACACTACACCTTTAAAATAAAAAAATTGAAATGTATTCAAATGTAAATGTCTTCACCAGGAACACTTCAAAGATTCTCTCTCGTCCAGAGATCAGATGGGAATCAGCTCCTGTGTCTCCGTGTCTGTGCCGGTGATGCACTCTTCTACCTGAGCTCTGACAAAAGTGAATCCTTTGGGCCCATCTAATCTCTGATGCCTCGACTTCAAACTCCACCAGTAACACCTCTGCTGCCGACTGCAAATGGAGGCAATCCGTTGCCCGGGCAACAAACTTCTCTCCTGCGCTTCTATCATGCAAATCCCCCGCCCAGAGAAAGGGCAGAAAGTTAAGGAAGGCGATCCAGCCACTTTGTAGAGCACTGTGACTGAGACGGGCTTCACTGGTCGCACTCGCACTTTCGTTCTCTCTGGGAAATCAAGGCAGCGGACGTATTATCAGGATGGGATTCTTATATGGATTCAAAAATTCACTTTTGTCCAGTACATTTAAAGGTGCAGTGTGGAAAACATTTTCATGACTTTATAATCACCTAAATGTATTATTTTCCCCATTACCCTTATATGAGCCCATTACTGTACGTTTACATGAGGGGCGGGTCCTCTCTACGGGGGCCGCCATGTTTTTTACAGTAGCTCAGAATGGACGTACTAAACATCGTCTGAGCTTTAATGACAACTGGAGAACCTGTGACGACCACAGGTTCTCTTCCATGTTCAGAAGGGTGAGGGCGAGGTGATGGACACAACATGCAACTTCGCCTCTAGAGGTCAACGAATCTTACACACTGCACCTTTAATTAATTAATTAATTAATTTTTTTTCTCCCAAAAAGCAAAAGACATTGTCCGTCTGTCAGTGAGGAGAGAGAAACACAAAGAAGAAGACGGTAACAACGTTCGAAGCGGCAATAATATGCAGAGTTAAAGGGAATGAGTAGCCTGGCAAATTAAATCTTTGAGAGCGCCTGTGTACCCAGAGACCCTCACAGGGGCATTTTCTCCTCGGTGGCCTTAGAGCACCCTTCCTCCTAATGGAAGGGAAGCAGAACAGATGGGACACAAATTGCACTTTCATACACCTCAAGGTTCAAGGCAATTTCCCCTCTGTGCCTGTGAAGTTCTCAGATTGCCTCTCCATCCTTTGAGCCTTTCACTCTTCAAAGGGGTTTGAGTTTGTTCAGTGCCATGACTCACACACACACACACACACACACACACACGCACACACACACACTCGCACGCGCACACACACACACACACACACTAAAACATAGCCTCCCCTCACACTGACATCAGAAACATGCACACAGGCATAAAAGTACTTATTCCACTGGTCACCTCATGTAGTATTCCATCATCACAGAGTCATTTGTTTGATCCGTTTTTATAAAAACACTGAGTCCATCGAGGGGCGGGGCCTAAATATATGCTATGATCACTTGATCAGAGAGCACAATGATGCAACGTGTAACGTAGCTTATTTTTCTCCACATCATTAAACATGTCAGTTTTTTTTTTCACAGCATGCCACAGCTTTGATATCAGTCTTTGATATTGTTACATATATTCCTGATGATAACATCATGTTTGGTCGCTACCGGCAACCAGAAGAAAAGCAGCAGACTTCCTCTCTTTGATTTGATGTTGGGTGTATATACGCTGGGCCCCTCTGAATGGCCCAGGTGCTGGCGGAGCTGCTGAGGAGGTAATAAAAGACTTCAAGCAGTATTGTTTACTGGCCCATTAACAAACAAACATTAAGGCCCATTTGGCTAAATACTGCTGACAGAGAATATGGTGATCAATCACCATGGCAACCATCCCCATTAATTAATATTGCACTAGGAGATTTAGCAACGCCTGGAGGAAGGGGTTGGTGCGTGCGCACAGATTTTCGATTGTTGTTTTTGTCTTTTGGGGCCAGGGTGGAGATGGGATGTGTGTGTGATTTGGGGGTGGGGTAGGGGGGTAAGGGGGGTTGGGGAGTGTGTGTGTGTGTGTGTGTGTGTGTGTGTTGTGTGTGTGTGTGTGTGCGTGGGGGGGGGGGGGGGGGGTTGTTCCATGGACTGGGTTTCCACGGCACCATCTTTCATTTCTGGCCTTTGTCCGACGACGGCAGCAGAAGTAGCCCTGCTCTGCATACCAACCAAGGGGTTAACCGTGTCCCCGAAGCAATTACAGCCAATTGTGGAGCTAGTTACCAATTAGTGGATTAAACATAATGAGTCTGCCGTCGCCATGGTGATGGAATTTTTCAATGATACTTGTCAAAATGAAGTGCCCTTTAAAAAGGCAGTGCTTTTAACAGATGGAGGCAGAGAGGTACAGTCCATTTGGAACAATCATCACTTTACTTTGTTATTGGATGTAATTAGTTGTTTTCACGTAAACTTTGATCCGGGGAAACAATGGAAAAAAAAATTGCAATTAACCTGCAGAAGGTTCGCAGACAGAAAAAGCAGGAAAAGTGTCAAATGACCCCAGCTGGGTAATTTTTTTTTTTTTAAGCTACGAGAAACTCATTTCCAAGGTCTCCAACTGTTTTATTGTGTATGGGAGGTTTGGGAGAGATTAGCTGCAATAAGGCAAACTTTGACGAATATGCGGTGAGACTAATGTGGAGGCAGGCCTGTCTTTTTGAACAAGTTGTGTACGCACAGCTTGCATGTTGTTCACTCAGCTGTCAGCCATAGTTATTAGACTGTTCAGTCATATGCATATTGCACATATACAGTACCATCTGTGCTTTTGTCCCTTCAGGGCCAGCGCTGACATATTACAGTGGGAAGACTCTTATTGAGGAGTATAATGGATTCCAAACTACAGCATTTCATATCCCGTGTAATTTGATCGCTATTTAGTCTGGATATCTGATGCCCGCTCCTCTCCCTTTTATGAAACCGTCTGTGCAAACGGGGCCAGAATCCAAAAATGATTTATGACAGATTCATGAAGAGAGGCCAAGGGGAGAGAAACAGATTAGGTAGAAATCTGGAGAGATAAAGATGAGACGTCTGTCTGCTGCTGAGGGCAGCCAGACAAGCCCTGTCTGTATCAAGCTCAGGGAAATGTGCTCAGGGCCCTGACAGACAGCATCCAACCATCGCACAGCCGACACAGACATCATCCTTCTTTTCTTCTCCCGGGGCAAGGGGAGAACTGTGACATTGCCAATTACGGTCCTTAGGCGGCCATCTTGTGCTTTATTCAGCTGCTGGGGTGAATGTATACAGCGCTGATGACTCTCTATAAACATGTCATCTGATTTGCACACAGGTAGCGACGCCGAATAGTTTATTGTGCCCGGAAGTGAGAGCGTGTCGGGGAAGGGTCTGATAGCGGCTGCGAGGGGGAGGAGGAGGAGGAGGAGGAGGAGGAGGAGGAGGAGGAGGAGGAGGAGGAGGAGGAGGAGGACTGAAGGAGGGGGGGGAGGAGGAGGAGGAGGAGGAGGAGGAGGAGGAGGAGGTCTGATCCTCATGAGGAGCAGACAATGTGCACCCCCCCCACCCCCCCACCCCCACCCTCCACACGCACAGTGATGTGGTGACAGCAGCGTTCAGAAATCTTTCAGAAACCTCGGCACCAAAACCCCCTCATCAGTCAGCCTCTGTCCGGTGGTGTCATAAAACCGCTACATCACCCGGGGGCACGGGGGTCCGGCGGACTTTGACGGGCGGTCACGGAGAAAGTGTTGATGTTTATCCGCTGTGTAAACGAGCGCTCGTGCGGACAAATCAACGGCAAAAACCGGGCTGATTCAGCCCATTTCGACACTTTTCAGCTTCCATCTCCTTTTCATTTCTCCGCTGCGCACAGGTATGATGACTGTCAGCCGTGATGCTGGTCAGCGTGAGGCCGGACGCAGTCGGGCAGAATTGCTGGATGAAGGCTGTGCGATTACCCCGGGCCCACCCGCTGTGAGCGCGGCAGCGGTGGAGGCGCGGAGAGGTGGAGTGGTGAGCTTTTAATACCAAGCACAATAGGGCACCTCAACCCCAGACAGGCACCATATTTACACTGCGCCCAGACTCTCTCTCTCTCTCTCTCTCAGAAATCTTTCAGAAACCTCGGCACCAAAAAACCCCCTCATCAGTCAGCCTCTGTCCGGTGGTGTCATAAAACCGCTACATCACCCGGGGGCACGGGGGTCCGGCGGACTTTGACGGGCGGTCACGGAGAAAGTGTTGATGTTTGTCCGCTGTGTAAACGAGCGCTCGTGCGGACAAATCAACGGCAAAAACCGGGCTGATTCAGCCCATTTCGACACTTTTCAGCTTCCATCTCCTTTTCATTTCTCCGCTGCGCACAGGTATGATGACTGTCAGCCGTGATGCTGGTCAGCGTGAGGCCGGACGCAGTCGGGCAGAATTGCTGGATGAAGGCTGTGCGATTACCCCGGGCCCACCTGCTGTGAGCGCGGCAGCGGTGGAGGCGCGGAGAGGTGGAGTGGTGAGCTTTTAATACCAAGCACAATAGGGCACCTCAACCCCAGACAGGCACCATATTTACACTGCGCCCAGACTCTCTCTCTCTCTCTGTCTCTCTCTGTCTCTCTCTCTCTGTCTCTCTCTCTCTCTCCCTCAGCCTTATGACAGAGCAGGCGGAATGATCACCCCTCGCCTTGCAGCCACCGATCCATAATTCATGAGGAGAGGTGGATGGGGTGCAAACAGGGCATGCTTACAGAAAGAGAGAGTGTGTGTGTGTGTGTGTGCGGGGTGGGGCGAGGGGGGGGGGGGGGGGGGGGGGGGGGGGGGGGGGGGGGGGGGGGGGTGCGCCGCCTGAGGAGTGTGTCCTGAGCCCTGTGTGTCTAAGTAATTAAATGGGATTAGGTATGCGCTGAACCCATTTTCAGAGAGATTGGCTGGCAATGCCATTATTATTGGAAAGGATCAGAGGAGCTTATAGGCATTGGGGAGAAAGGTAAGTGAAGAGAGAGGTTTGAGGAGATTTATTAAAAGAGAAAAAGAAAAAAGACTCTCTCACATGTGGGTGGCAGATCGGAGACCATCGCCTTCCAACGTTCCCTTTCGCCACTTTGAGGGAAGGGGGCGTTTGGCCGCGGACGGACGGAGGCGCATTGCGCGTCACAGGAGCCCGAGCGAACTCTGTCCACAGACCGAGCCGCTCGGCTCCGCTCGCCCCCAAAACATCCGTTTCTAATTTGTGTGACAATGCCACTGCGGATGGCACCTGATTTGCAAGAGGGTGCCCGGAGCAGAACTCATTTGAATAAGCACACATCCGAGTTATCAGGGATCAGGAGGAAGAGCTCACTCGCAGACAGACAGACAGACAGACAGACAGACAGACAGACAGACAGGGTGCCGACGCCTCCTCCCCCGGTAGCTCAACACCTTGACGCACTCGGCTAACAATGCGCCTCCGTGTGCACCTGGACGCTAATCCCGCCGGCGCTGGTGAACAAAAAAAGCCGCGTGCACGTGCATGCGCTGTAACCCAAACAGCGCACTCCCAATCTGAATGGATGGTGAAATCCCAGCTAGCGCGTTGGACCGGCGGATGATTCCGTCTTGCCGAGGCAACTTTCTTGTTTGTGCCTCCCTCTCTCCCTTAACAGAGAGAAGAACCTTTTGGCGACAGCAACCCTGGGAGATATGCAGAAAGCGCGTCCCCCGGGGAGAAGAGCTGCCTCGGGCTTCACAGAGCCTATTTACAACAAGCTGTGCTTGTTACTTTCATCAAAATAGAGCACTGAGCTTTCTCCTGCCTTGTTTTTTTGTGCTTTTGGCAGGAGGTTGTTATTGTAAAGCACCGACTCCATTGTGCTCGGCAGTGCGTTGAGAGAGTCTGGCTGTCCACTTCCACGGAGGAGACAAGAGAGAGAGGAGACGGCTGGACGAGAGGAACATACCTCTCCGCCTCCTTCCTGCCCTGAGACGAGGCTCGGCTTCATAGACCGAGGGAGAGACTTCTTTTTTTTTTTTCTTCTTTTTTTTTTTTTTAAACAGAAACCTGCTCCGTCACCCAATCTGGCCAACCTTTGATCCTCAGCCGTACTCCATCAAGTTCAATTAGAGGATGGGTGGTCTCTGGCGGGCACGTTTGTCATAATCTATTGGGTAGGGTGCATTCCAGATATTGAAGGAGAGGACAGGAAATCAATAACCTGGATTTTTGATTTTACGTTTTTCCAAACGTGTGGCGTCGCTGCCTGACTCCGAATGAAAATTGACGATATTCATGTTCCACATCACTTTAAAACTTCCTCTCCACGTTAACTCGAGCGACTTGACTTCCTGTGGGCTGAGGCTCCAGTGGCGTCTCTCTCTGACTCTGCAAAACAAAACAAACACAACGGTCCACAATGCAAATGGATCTTCCCTGGTTTGTTTACTCTCTCTCCCCTCTCTCTCTCTCTCTCTGCACGTGTTTACACATTCCATCCTCCCCGAGTTTCCCCACAAACTCATCTCCTCGGCTGAACACCGTGTTCTTCCAAACCAAGAGCACTTCCCTCCTCTCCTCCTCTTCCTCCTCTCTTCCTCCTCCTCCTCCTTCCATCATCCGCTCTCCCCGGAGAACATGAAAGCTTTTCATCAGAGCTGTGTAATTGAATGAGCTGCTTATGCTGTCAGTTGTCCTTCGCCCTGTCGTTCCCATCAGCGGGTGACAGCAGAGAAAGGCCTGGGACGTGTGTGTGTGTGTGTGTGTGTGTGTGTGCACGTGCGTGCGTTTGTGTGGCAGAGCCCAGTGTTACCAGCATTGCCCATCTATATTCTCTTCCTCCTCCCTGTTCCCTCCTTTGTAATCAGAATGAACATCAGAGACACAGTGACGAGGGGACGACCTCACACTTAGGCCGGGAACCAACACTCACATCCATGTTTAATGTGTCGCATACAGATGTACTTTTGTTTTCCCAAACGTCCACGACCGTCTGTCCCGACCACTTCTGGCAGAGTGGAGAGGATTGTCATTCTGCACGGCATGAAAGAGACGCCAGTGTTCAAAAAATCTCGAATCAACACAGAAAATACAGAACAAGAATCGATAACACAAACTCTTAACTCTTATTGTAAATGATCGCATCTTTCC
The DNA here is from genome assembly GCA_016785325.1 of Chascanopsetta lugubris. Classification (NCBI taxonomy): domain Eukaryota; kingdom Metazoa; phylum Chordata; class Actinopteri; order Pleuronectiformes; family Bothidae; genus Chascanopsetta; species Chascanopsetta lugubris. Next base: position 19,335 of record JAFBJT010106001.1, on the reverse strand, counting down.
CAAACGCCGTGAACTTGAAAGAGAGCAGCCAAAATCGCTCATGAAGCTCATGGTGGGCAGTGCACCCGTTGTCTAACTCCTCCTACTTCCTGTTTCATCCAAAAATGGACAGCGAGGCGGAGCATAGGGAGAGCTGGGAGTGGGCCCATGGTGCTGTCACAGCATCCACCCAAGGTCGGCCCAGGTGTCACCCAAGGGGCCACGCCCCTTAACTATCGACACTTTTGAACCTTGATAGAATCAAATAAGCCCCGCCCCCTTCAGTCGTCACAAGAAAACATGTGACTGAAGAGTCCAAAAGTGAGGTTTGTACCAGACTTCAAACATGTTTCATAATTATGCACAACTTCAAACCTAAAGTTGAATGGGGGAGTCTATAGGGATTGACTCTCCTTTGGAACGCAGCCTCAAGTGGCCACCTTGTGAACTGCAGGAAGTGATGGAATTATTCACTTCGCGAGGTTCTTTAGACGTTTTTTTTTTTTTTGCTGTAACAGAAGTTTTTCTGTGTTGTTGTTGTTGTTGTTGTTGTTTCTGAGTCACTCGGGTCCTTGGATCCGGACCAATGTGTCTGAGTTGAAGCTTTTAGGAGCTGGAGCCTCCCACCTGCTTTGTGCTCAAGGTCTTTGACTCACGTACTCTTCTCTGAAGTGACGATGTGGTGTAAAGGGAGACCAGCTCATAATATGTTAGTGTTTAAATGCGTTTAAATGTTTTGGAGCTGCCGTGGCAGCCAGGGGACAAAGGTCAAAGGTCACATTAACCTGTCCTTTTTTTGAATTGATGGAGGGATATATTTATAAACTATTGGTCTGTGTTGTATTAATGCGTTTTTTAAATTTATAATTTAGGTTTTTTTATGCATAAAGAAAAAATATTCATGAAGAGATTAAATATTTGTCTAATGGCCTAACTATCTGCTAACTACTAAAAAAGCTGTTCCTGAGTGAACCAAACTTTAAAACTTGCACACTATTGTGTCATTAATACAAATCATGATTTCGACCCTAAAAAGACAGACTCAAGATATTTTTAATACAAGATAAAAAGAGTTGCAATCCAGATTCACTCCTCCTTCACGTCCTCATCCTCACATGTGCAATTTGAAGTGTCGAGAATGAGACGGACGGACGGACGGACAGACTGAAAGGTGATTATTAGGGATACATTATTGTTATTACCAGTTCCATGTTGCCATGGCAACACTTCATTTTCTGGGGTCCCCGAGCCGTCACTAGGACACCTCCGTCTCTGCTGAGAGGAAGTGATGAGGAGCGTCCGATGCGAGGCAAAATGCTGGAGGCTCAAAGCCGCCCGACGACAGGCTCAGTGTCTTTCTATTAAAAATGGCTTTAAAGGTGAAGAACCCCCATGAGATATAATCGGGTAATATACAGTATATGACTCCTATGGACTGTGGACCTGTGGCTGTATTTCAGCAAGAGAGCATTATGTAACTGTAAATGTGTTAGATTATCTTTTTTTTTTTGGATCCAATATAGATTATTTTTGAATTATCTTTGAATACTTTCACCTGTATTTATTTTTCTAATTTTATTCCAATTTTTTCCCATATGCACATTTTGTTGGTCATATATACATATTTGATTTGCTCATTGTGATCATTTTGTTCAGAAACACCCACACACACTCACACGCGATCTCGTGATCTGCCAAACCCCACGGAGATTCATAAAATAATAGCTTTTTAATTGAGAGGTGAAAATGTGGTTAATTATTTCGCTTAACTAATAAGACAGCCGCTGATGAGAAAATCAAAGTGCTTGAACATTTTGTACAGTTCCACTCTAATATTCACTTTTATTAACTATTCACTGGCCCAGGGTGTAATTGCCTGTGTCACATGACTTAATGACAAGTTTATATTGGGAAAATGCTGTTTGGGCTCGGTGGGGGATTCCTTGTTGCAGAACCACGAGTGGCCACCGGGAAACATTTGCTGCGTCTGTGGAGAGGTGCTGTATCTTGTTCTATTAATAGCACCCAGCATCAGATCAACTTGTAGTTCATATAGTTTAGGTCATGATGTGTCACCAGTGTTGAGTGACTTCCTCCTTAATCAAGGTAAACAAGGTTACCATGGTAACCATATTCAACACTGAGCTGCAAAATGGCTCCCCCTGGTGACCCCAGGGTCACGGCCCTGTCTTTCTTCGTATATGATTTGAAACGAGTTACAACGACAAACAAACTTCTGGTTTGATTCTACTTCCTCTCGTCATTTTAACCTCATTCTGTTTGTCCCATTTCTACATTTTGATTCACTTCAACATCGCGATTTGACTGTGATTATTCCATCTTGGCCTGGTTTCCTTTAAAGGAATTCAAATAAGCCCAGTGGAGTTAACCTGTTTTAAGCAAAGGTTTATATATACATATATAAAATATTCCATTCAGTCCCAAGCTATTCATTATCCACATGATTTGCATTCAATTATAATCAGAAATGAGGATGCGTTAGCGCATATGGAGCAAAGTTCAACTCAAACGGGAGCATCTGCATTATGATTATTCCAGCGACTGAAAACTACGACTTTAGAAGAGAAAGTTTGCTAATGATGTCACAGTTTCATCTTTTTCTTCTTCTCAGATGAAACTCTACCTGAGATAGACAGATATTTTATTGATGGCATTTGAGGTCCTGTTTAATCTAAGATTCTGAAGCGCACATGTTAATTAGATGTTAATAATCCACAGTCTGATGCAGCAGCGGATCTAGGAGCCGCTCCTCTTTCTCTGGAAGATGAAAAGCTCCACCTGTAACAAAAGATTCACTCAAACTTTTCAGATACGATGAAAGAAGGAGGTGATGGAGCTGTGTCGGCTGATCACATGATCGGACATATGAAAGCCTTTCACTATAGCTAAGGGAGAATGGGTTTTCAAAGTGGGGACCTGAGACCACAAAGCCTTTAAAAAAAACCTATATTTTATTTTATGTTGTTGTGACTAATCTATATACCTTAGGTATGATCATAAAGGAATGGTACATACTAACCCTAACCCTAACTCTATATGTGTATATCCATATAACTTCTGACACTATCGAATTCATTCATGTTTAGACTTAAAGTTAAAAAAGTAAAAGTGCATCGTGCTGATCCTCGGTCTGTGAGAGGAAGGAGAAATCCAAACCTTCTTCTGACACTAATTCTTTCGTATGAACACCTAATCTCTCCAATCCTGAATGATTATCACAGCGTAATCCTTTGATCCCTCTGTTTTTTAAGACAGGACAGAGAGAAGACATATTTAAAGAATATCAGATTATACTTGGATTAGTGTCATGGCCGGAAAGTATGAAAATAGCAAATGACACTGAGATATATTGGATTTTTATTTATATTTCTTCTTCTGATGAGGATATGTGATGACGTGCGGCCTTTCTCCATCCCTGTGACATCACCTCGTCTTCTCAATCAGCCGAGGGAGTCAGGAGGAGAGTTACGTGAAGCCCAGCATCTTAAGATCACATACACATTTTATAACCTCTCCATATCACACATACAACATGAGTGAGCGAGTATTTAACCAGGCAGTGAGGAAGTGACCTCTACATATATGCATAGAGATAATGTCAATGCTTTGAGGGCGAAGCAGTTTGACATGTGGATGGTTTCCACCGCTGCTTCTGAGAGGTGATGTGCAGAGAATTCGAGGGGGAGCCGGGGGTTCAATCCCATGTGACTGAGGACTGAAATATATAAATATACTATATATGTATATATATATATATATACATATATATATATAGAATATTTATACATGTGTGAGTAGAAGAGGAGGTGGATAGTGAATATACTATTGGGCCCATGGTGCCATCACAGCATCTGCAGAGCGTGCCATGTTGTACCCAGGTGTCATACAACAGGTCATACCCCTTCATTTTGCACAATATCAAACCTTGACTTGGATTAGAATAAGCGATTACAGTTGTCATGGAAACAAATATGACTGATTGAGAGCAAAACCGTGGTTTGTACCAGGCTTTAAAAACGTTTCATTCACCTCTGAAGTTGACCGTTTTCACATGGGAGTCTGTGGGGATTGAAGCGCAGCCTCGAGTGGCCAAACTGTGAACTGCACATTTTTCTACTTCCCCATTGGTCTCATTCGGCAGCTCTGGAGGTTGCTGGTAGATGGATGGATGGATGGATAGATAGATAGATAGATGGATGGATAGATGGATGGATGGATGGATAGATGGATGGATGGATGGATGGATGGATGATAGATAGATAGATAGATGGATGGATGAATGGATGGATGGATGGATAGATAGATAGATGGATGGATGGATGGATAGATAGATATTTGGATGGATGGATGGATGGATGGATGAATGGATGGATGGATGGATAGATAGATGATAGATAGATAGATAGATGGACGGATGGATGGATGGATGGATGGATAGATGGATGGATGGATGGACGGACGGATGGATGGATGGATGGATAGATGGATGGATGGATGGATAGATGGATGGACGGATGGATGGATGGATGGATGACAAGCTGAAGAAACAGACAGAAACAATGTGATGACAGAAAGTAGAGAACATTGAGTCACTCCCACACACTCAGAGCCACCGGCTGTTGTCCCCTGCTCTCCACAAGACCTCCACATGTTTCCAAAAACAACATGAACATGCACAGGCCCACTCACTCACTCACTCACTCACTCACTCACTCACTCACTCACTATCAAGCTGTTTCACTGCTGTTTGAATGCAAGACAGTGGTGCACCCATTCTGCTGTTTGTCACCTCTGCAGACCTCACTCCCCAGAAAACATTCATTAATTATAATTAGCGAACAGGAAGTGGCGGAGCGGGATCATGGAGAAATTAATGATCTTAACAGACGGACACTTTTTCATCCGTCACTGAAACTCTGAACACAACAAGAGTCTTATTATATAAATGAAGTTATATTCACATATTTATATTTGATAATAATCATAATTCTACATACATATACACACGCATACACCATTTTTTCAAGCCCCTCCTCTGTCAAGTACCTTTGGAAAATCCATTCTTTATCATTTCTTTTTGAATGGGCTCATGCTCATATTGTTCAAAACATAGTGTCTCTTTATAGTAAACACTGCATTTGTTGTTGTTGTTGTTGTTGTTGTTGTTGTTGTTGTCAATGAGCATTTAGGGCAAGTTGCATTACATCAGTGAGAATGTCGCCACTCCCCACACCCACGGTGAGTCTGAGTGAGCCTGTGTGTTACATGTGGAAGTGGATACTCACCTCAGCAGGTGGAATGTGGGCAGAGGACATGTGGGAAAACTCCTACTGAATTAATTGAAACACACACACACACACACACACGCACGCACGCTCGACACACACTTTCTTTGATGACTTCTATCGGCAGGTTATTTTCTTCATCCTTGCTTCCATCGATTGCTTCCATCCTCCTGTGCATTTGTTCCAGTCACGTTGCTGCCGCTTCAAACCAGTGTAGCAGCAGGAATGAGAATGTGATAGTGTGTGTGTGTGTGTGTGTGTGTGTGTGCGCGCGTGTGCGTGCGCGACCCATGCGACCACACAGGAGTCATTATGGGAGCGATGGCTGTCGGCCCATACATCACTGTTAGTTTTGTGTGCAGAGTGGTCAGAGCGGTCAGCAGAGATTGATTAAACAGGAAACCACACTGAGCGGGGAGCTGCTGGGACTGAGGCTGAAATCAGATTCTGGTTCCCAGTGAAGGTGTTTGAGTTATACGAGGCCTCAGGTTACGTGACTAAAATAACCAAGGGGACGAGTGGGTGACCATGAGATGAAAACACAAGTTCAAGGGCTGAGGAAGAAGATTATGATCCATATAGTGTGTGCGCACATCAAGCAGCAACCTCCAGGGCTGATGTATGAGACGGATAGGGAAGTGGAAGAACTTGCAGTTCACAGGCTGGCCACTTGAGGCTGACTCCAAAAGTGAGTCAATCCCCATAGACTCCCATGTTAAAATATATCTATTTATATACATGTGATGTTGTTCTCAGATCAGTGTTATGATAACCAACATTTTCTCTTCCATTATTTTGTCAGACCTAACAAACCGAAAAAGTTGCAGTTCATAGAATGGCCACTTGAGGCTGCGCTTCAATGCCTATAGACTCCCATGTTGAAACGATCAATTGTATAGGTGAATGACACATGTTTAAAGTCTGGTGCAAACTACGGTTTTGGTCTCAATCAGTCACATGTTTTGGGTGACTGATTGTCACTGAAGAGGCCACGCCCCTTAATCACGCACAATTTCAAACCTGGATAGAATAATGATAAGCCCCGCCCCTGCACAGATGTCACAGGAAAACCACTTCTTTATATGCAGTCTGTGGTGCACACGTGTGTAATCAGCTAACATGTTAACACGTAAACATGTTATGTTGTGTTGTCAGTGATTTGCACGGAAACATGTTTCAGTCTCAGTCTGCATCATAAGTCGGCCTCGTCACAGCGCCGCCGCTTTAAGTGGACGGAACAAATCTGTCATCTGCTGAGGTGGAGTGTGACTCACAGCCTCCATGAAAATCATCAAGTGGATGATGAAAAGGTTCTGCTACTTTTTTCTCGGCATTCGCCTCCAAGACTTTTAATTATGCTGCAGTACCTTTCCGCACGTAACCCTCTCCCACACAGAGGTCACGGTGTCATGTTGTCTGGACATGTACGGCCAGACAATGACTCAATATAGTTTATTTAATTACATTTGTTTTTCTGTCTCACTGTCACATGGACATATTATCATTACATGTATTATTATCATTATTATTATTATTATTATTATTATTATTATTATTATTATTATTATTATTATTATTATTATTATTATTATCGATATTGTTATTATTGATATTATTATTGGTATTATTATCATTATTATTATTATGATTATTGTTGTCATTGTTATTATTATTATTATTGTCATTGTTATCATTATTATTATTATTATTATTATTATCCTTGCTATTATTACTAATATCATTATTATTGTTGTTTCTATTTTTATTATTATAATCATTATTGATAATAATAATAATCTTGGAATCTTTAATCAATTTATACATTTTTAAGCATCTTATCATATTATCTCTATTGATGCTGCTATACTTACAGTATCACTACTTAAGGCAATCATATGTGCAATAGTAGAGGGATTAAACGGCTGAAACACCTGATAATGCCAAGACTTATCAGTGAAGATATGTCCCTAATCAGTGTTGGCATTTAGCAGCTTAATTAATATGCTATGTCTTCATTCTACTGGGGCACATTCACCACACTGTCTGAAACCATGAGACAGAGCAATTAGGTGCAGATCCCAAATAAGAATGTGATTAATGCAGTGAAGTTAATTATGGTTTCATGTGGTGGAGCTATCGAAGATACATACTTGATGACGAGCTGCCCACAGTTTGGCTTTTGTTTTGAAATTCGATGGAAAACGCAGAGACGAGCAATTAACTATGACAGCTGCATAAGAGGAGTTTTTATGTAATGAGACGTCCTCCCTCCTCCTTCCTCAATCGTTTCTTGTTTTCTTCTTTGCTGTCAACTCACATTCACTATATATTCAAATATTCCACTTTGATATAAATAACACATTTTGTCAGTTTGTAAGGCTCAATTATGTATTACGACAATCTCCTAAAATCAAAACCTCAATCCATTGTGACTGTGTGAATAATTTGCATTTAAAACAATGAATTGTTTACATGAGGGATCTCATGCCTTCAGGCTGTCAGTCTGCAGTTACAATGCTGAACCACTAGTGGGCGCAGAGCAGAAACAGAGGTGAAACAGATACATGAGTCATGTTTTAGTCCATTCTACAATTTCATTTAGCTTTTATACAAAGTGACATACTCCACATCTGAGAGTGGATGGAGAGGCAATCGAGGGAGTTGAACCTATGACCTCATGCATTCATGCTCTCTCATTGAGCGACACACAAACAATAGCAAGTGTATCTGAGCGAGTCTGATATGGAACGAATGCTAATAGAATAGAAAATAACAGAATGCCTTTTATTGTCATTATGCACAATGTACAACGAGATTAAATAAGACAACTCTGGTGGTGCTAAGAAGGGAAACAACAAGGGGACCAGAGATAATACAGAAAAAGTATATCAAAAAATAAATAAATAATAAGATATGTAAATCTATCCAATATATTTACAGCGAGAGCACGTGAATGCGATGTACAATACAATACAATACAATACACACTGTACACAGTGCAGCAAGGTGGCTGTAGAATAATATAAATACATTGCACTGTGTGTGTGGCTGGACACACAGCCACTGTGTGTCCAGCCACTGTGTGTCCAGCACTCCTACTGCACTCGGACAAAAGGTGTGTGTGAATCCGGAGGTGCGGGTCTGGATGGACCTGTACCTCTTCCCTGAGAGCAACAGTGAGAACAGGCAGTGCCCCGGGGTGTGGACTGTCACAGGGGAGGCTGGTGGCCCTGCCCAGGCACCATAGATACATAACTTGCTCAACTTGATCCAAGTTTTCAAGGGATTTGAACAAAAGGTTATCCGCCGGAGATAGAACCAATCGCAGCCGTCGTCTCCGAGTAGCGTAGTTTCACTTTCGAGGAGGGAAAGTGTTCATGTGCGTCAGCTTATCGGCCCTCAGGGATGCCTTTAATCTGAATGTCTACAACTGGGTGTGAACCTAAATCTGACTTCAATCAAAGTGATATTGTTCACGATCAAAACCCCTTTTCGTTTCTTTTGTGCTGAATCGAAAATGACAAAGAGCTTAAGAGAAAGGGCAGAGTAAACATGTCAGCAGCAGCAGCAGCAGCAGCAGCAGCAAGCAAGCAGCAGCAGCAGCAGCAGCACTCTCGGGAGATTACGAAGGCAGAGTGAGGCCGTAGCTCCTCCCCCACCCGAGGATTCCTCCTTCAGTAAAACGATCGTTTGCTAATCAAGATCCAATTTCAGCAAAAACCTTCGAGACCGTTTCATGAATCTGCTCCGAATGAGACCTCCCTGCTCTCTAGCGCCCCTGGGGGAAATTAGGGGGAGGGAAGGAGCCGATCAGAATCTGGGTGATGTCCGCAAGGGTAATTGCGCAACCTGGGGTCAGTCTGTCCGTCACAGTGTGTGTAATTAATCACTGAGCCGTCGGCGGCTCGTCCACGGGGGACGACTGTGCTGATTTGCGGCAGATGACGGGCGCCATCAGAGTCCGGCCCTGTTCACATCCACCGCTCTCGGTCCGCCTGTGATCTGCAGGAGGGTCCGACGACATCATGTGGACACGTGATGCAAATGTCCGAGTGGGTGTGTCCTCGTGCACTCCAGAGAATGTCCCATTGCGCACGGAGGCAAACAGAAGGAGATGTGTTGCATGATTGCTTCGTTACCTTTCACTTGAATACAGCCACAGACGACTATCGAGACATCGAGACGTGACGCCACTCACAAACCTAAATCTACCTCATTGAATGATCCAATCCCAGCCCTCCTTCGCCTCTCTGCATTTTGGGATGACATCAACAGGAAGTTGCATCTCCTTGTCACCACTGTAGCCGGGCCCATGCGCACAGGTGCTGTCAGGGACCTGGGGGAACCAGGGGCTCAAGAGTCACACACAAACACAAGCTGGGCCAGGTTTATAAAACGAAATAATATAAAGTACATACAGCGTATATGTATGTATATGTATATATACTACGTATATGAAGACAGACAGTCACTTTCAATGATTTGAAAGGGATCTTGAGGTCATTGCAAATGTCCTTTTTAACAATGTTTTGAATGACATGTTCACTGACGAAAATAACATAACATAACGTAATGATAATAATAACGTAATATTAACCTCGTTGAACTGACTCTCTCATTTGATTTCAATAATTTAGTGCATAGCTGCAGTATATGAAGGTCCAAGAAATAACGTATGCTTTATGTATAAATAAAACTGTTTTCACACACCCCCCCCCTCTCTCTCTCTCTGGCCCCCCCCCCCCCCCTCCCGCCCCTCGCCCCCTCTCAGTGGGATTCCTGGAAAGAAATGTGGTACAATCATCTTCACCGCTGAGGAGCTCAGTAATTGCCGGGTAAGCGTCACCTTGTTCCTTCTAAGACTTATCATTATGAATATCAGATATTCTAATATCTCGACCGGGTGGTCCCCACAATGGCCGACAGGTCTATTGTCAGTGCTGTCGTCAGTAAGTGTCTATGTAGTATGATGCTGCTGCATCCACCACAGGATCCACATCCACTCTGCCTCAGGAATGTGGCTCCGTGCATCTCAAACACATCTCTAACGAATCATCGCTGCTTTGTGGGCGTGTCCACACCTGTCACAACACCTGAGACGGATGTTAATACCACTCTGCTGGCTCCACACACACACACACACACACACACAGTCTGAGACAGGGGTCAGCAAGTTAAGCTCCAGACTCTGAATTCATGAAAGTCACGTTCTGTGTTTCCACAGAGAATTCCAATTCCTGCACAGGCCTCGGAATAGTTTTGTCATTTGCATCAAATGAGGAGAAAATGGACTTCCCCTTCAAAGTTGTGATGATCATGAATTATGAATCCAGTCCGATGAACACTTTTCTTACCACAGGTGGATAAATAATTGCCCATCAAAGAAAGAAACACACAATACCCACAAACGGGCTTATTCTTGTTTTTGTTTTTTTGATCTAAACAAACCCAATTACATGCACCCTGGTGTAATGACATGAATGCTGAAAGGTACAAAACAAAAACTGAGTGGTGAAGGTTTAGCAGGACTTTAGTAAACATGTAATAATGTTATTGTGTTCCATTGTAGGACATTGCCACCATGCAGTTCTGCGCCAACAAACTGGACAAGAAGGATTTCTTTGGCAAGTCGGATCCTTTCCTCGTCTTCTACCGGAGCAACGAGGACGGAACGTAAGTGTTTGAGCACATGACATGAACCTGCAGTTCACCGGGTGGCCACTTGAAGCTGGGTGAGTCATATCCCCCCATGTTAAAATCAACTCTAGCGGGGAATGAAGAAATAAAGTCTGGCACAAACTATAGTTTTGCTCTAAATCAGTCGTATATTTTCCTGTGACAACTGTATGGAGGCGGAGCTTATTTCTATTCAATTGAGATTTGAAATTGTGCATGAATAAGGGGTGTGGCCTCCTGAGTGACAGCTGGGCCGACCCTCTGTGGATGCTGCAACAGCACCATGGGCCCACCCCCAGTTCTACCTGTGCTCGGCCTCTTTGGCCATTTTCAGATGAACCAGGAAGTAGGTGGAGCCATTGGTATTTCAGACATCACACAGATATGTTTATTTCCAGATTCACTATTTGCCACAAGACTGAAGTGATCAAGAACAACCTGAACCCAGTGTGGCAGTCCTTCACCATCCCAGTGCGAGCGCTGTGTAACGGAGACTACGACAGGTGAGGACACACCTCAGGGGTCAGAGGTCAATACATTCCAACTTCATTTACATTATTCCACTGCAAATAATGATAATGTAAAAAAAAATCACTCTTATCGACATGAACACGAATGAACAACATTTTCAGGATCACTGTGAAAAAGGCGATGGACTCTGTGGTTGTCAGAATAATGCCAGCAGTCGGCCATGTTGTTACACTCAGGCCAGTGCTGGTGTTATTGAGACCAACATGGAGGCAACACAGCAGCAGCAACACACATATCTGCTTATTACTGCATTTTATTCATAATAACAATAATAATAATAATAATAATAATAATCATAATAATAATAATAATAATAATCATAATAATAACAACAATAATAATAATAATAATAATAATTGTTGTTGTTATTATTATTATTATTATTATTATTATTGTTGTTGTTGTTGTTGTTGTTGTTGTTATTATTATTCTAATACCGTTATTCCCATGGCTGGACCTCATTACCTGAAAAGTCGCACTTGTATGTAAAGATGAAAGTGATCCACTCGACCTTCCCTTGACCTTTCCCCTCCTTATCTATTTTTGAATCTGACTTCCTCCTAAATCTCTGCCTCCTTCCAGGACAGTGAAGGTAGATGTGTTCGACTGGGACCGAGATGGAAGGTAGGTACCCCCCCCCCCCCCCCCTCGCTTTCAATATCACTTGTTATTTATTTTCCATGGCTCATTTTTTTTTTCCGCCCGTCAACAAATCCCACAAAATGTCATATCGTGATCTCTCTGACCCCGGGAGGGCTCCGCCCACCTGGCACACACTGAGTGATGAATTCAAAACAAGTTGCAGGTAAAAGGTTGCAGCCGAGTGGACAGGAGGTCAGGATTTATGAGGCGCTGTCCATGGTGCTGACACTGGCTGAACTCCTTCACCGACCATGACTCAGGTTTTTATTAGTTTAACTTCGAATAGGACTTTGTGCAGATCCCTGCTCTGCTTTTGACACAAAGAATCATCAAATACAAAGCAAAAGGTATAAACTATAAAGATCAACGCCCAATGTGTCCCTTATTTGTTTAAGTACACTTGTGAATGTCATGAAAATACTTATTTATATCAACATTTAAAGTGATTAATAATGAATAAAACAGTATTTCTTCTCAATATAACCAACATAAACCGTAAAACTCTGTAAAAACATCCCACAGGCCAGAACAGACCGTCTGGTGGGCCGGTTCTGGCCCGCAGGCCTTATGTTTGACACCCCAGACAATCTAAAAGTATTGAAGGGTTTACGGCAGTGTATCATCTGCATAGCAATAGTGGGAACGTTTCTCTCATTGACTTATTATGTGACTAATGGGGAGCATATACTAAAAGCAGTGGTGTCCAAACTATGGCCCGTGGGCCGAAGTTGGCCCGCGAACCATTTTTAATGGTCCGCTGCAAATTCTAAGAATATAATGGAGCTCACATGCAATTTGCCTTTGACTTGATTGTACTTTTGAGTCTCAACACTAGTTGGAGCTACTGCTTCATTAAACATAGCGGTTTAAGGATGATTTCCCAGCATTAGTATCATTGGAGGGAAACTAGAGAGGTTCAAAATGTGTTATAGTCAAATATAATATACTTTATTTACTATACGGTCTGGATGATTATTTAGTTTCCTTAGCTACATGTTCCCTTGGTTCCTGTCTTCTGTCTTCCCTCCTTGTGTCAACCCCCCCCCCCCCCCCACTGTGAGATGGTTGGCACCTGGAGGATTCCTCCTCTAAATACCAGCATTAAACAGGCAGGAGTTGGGGTCATGTTCAGCTGCAGGTGGTGATATATGGAGATGCCGAGTTGATGTGAGGGCGTGCAGGGAGTTGGTATTTAAGCAGTGTGATGATGCCGGAGGGGTGAAGGGGGCGGCTGGGGCTCCTCTGTTTCACATCTAAAATCACGTGTTAAATGTTGCTAGAGATTAAAGGATGGATTTTTATTCCCGTACAATACATTTTCTACATTTCTTTTCTGCAGTATTCCACTTCTAGTGTCTCAAGTAAGTAAGTAAGCACGACCCTGATGTAGTAGAAGTCTCACAGGCTGCACATATCCAACGGAACCCTGGTCGGACGGCCATGAGGGAACTCCTGTAATGAATTGGGTCGAGAGTCACCCACAGGAAAAGGGGAGTTGGAGAGAATGACTTGATAAAAGGTCCCAGGATGCAAAAAGGAATTAACTGCACAAAATGAGATGAAAATCAATAACCTGGCAGCTGCTGCTCCGTCGACTGAAACGCACTTAATTGTCTGACAGAGTTTGAATTTGAGCAGAGTTCTGGCCACAGTGGGAATCACTACTATCTCACTCCCTATAAGAGTGACACACCGGGTTTAGAGTGATTCTGAAAGTCCAACGTAACAAAGGTCAGCTCTGAGATTGCTGCGGCAGTTCCTCGCACCTCCCTCTCTGCAGGGGGTCCCTGTGGATTCAAACGGATGCTGAAGTCAACCTGGGAACTGTCTGCATTTTAATTGGATGAAAAGATCCTTCACACTGACTCAAGCAATTTCATTCATTTGTATACTCTTTTATAAACTTGACTGAAGTACAAACATCAGCAGACACCGAGTGACCAGAGATGAAATCATCTTGTGCATGTTTCAGAAAGCATGAATACTTTTCACCGGACGATGGTTAATGTATTATTTAACAGTTGATGAGTGAAGGTCCAAAAATCCACTGTGCACTCTGGTTGCTGGTTAAAGGAGAGTGGTTAGGATAAGATAAGATAAGATAAGTGTAGGATAGGGTAAGGTAAGGATAGGGTTGGAGTCACACATCAACACCCACACACTGTGTCTCTCTCTCTCTTCCAGTCATGACTTCATCGGCGAGTTCACCACCAGCTACAGAGAACTGTCCCGAGGTCAGAGTCAGTTCAACGTCTACGAGGTACAGCACAGATCACACGGGCTCTTTATGTAAATAATGAAACAGAATGAACAGAGAACTCCCTCGCTGTTTCCTGACCAAAGGTTCTGAATCCGAAAAAAAAAGGCAAGAAGAAGAAATACATCAACTCAGGGACGGTAAGATCTGTTCAAGTGTTTCTCATCAGCAGCTGTCACGTCTCAGGGGCATGACTCAACTCTCTCTCTCTCTCTCTCTCTCTCTCTCTCTCTCTCTCTCTCTCTCTCTCTCCCCCACCCTCGCTCTCTTCAAGGTGACCTTGTTGTCTTTCAAAGTGGAGTCTGAACACACATTTGTCGACTTCATCAGAGGAGGGTAAGAGCTCATTTTCTCAGTAAATTGCCTGAGTGGTTCAAACAGTTGGTGTCATCCCTTCACATCACTGATAATGGATTTGAGAGTCGAGGTTTAAATGACTTGTTGGACTTTTGAGTCTCTCAGTCTGCAGATAGAGCAACTCTAAATCACCTCACATCTGGAGACACGGACTGATTGAACATCTGTTATTTTTTATTTTATTTCATTTTATTATTCTGTTTTATTCTGACTTCTGCCTGGCGTCAAGGAAAAAGACTGAAGAAGGCTGCATGCATCAAAACGTTTATTCTCTGGCCAGAGAGGGATCAGAACACAGAACCACAGGGCAGAGTAGTTTGAGTAAATGCCCCCTGAACACAGGTTCCAGCCCCTTCTTCTCCTTCTCCTCTCAGGGTCTCAGCTGCTCATCTGCCACAGCAAAGAGTTTCCTACTCAGCCAATAAACAAATCAGCTGTCAAGAAAAAGTGCGTTGACATGTTGCTCTGTCAACAGATGCAGACCACTCTATTGTCTCCGTCCCTGTAGAGGTTAAACCATCTGTGATCTCTGAGAGGAGGGGCTTTTGGTGGGATTTCCCCCCTTAGGGAGACTCCCACACAGATAAGGGGTTTACTACCTGGGAACAGGATTCTCATCTAAACATATGTTTCCAACAAACATACAAAGATTATTATAGGAATTACACATTAACGAGCTAAAAAGTTCTACACAAGAATCAAATAATAGTGATCCCTTAAAATGTCCACCACAATTCTTTATTTCATTTTATTAATCTTTTTATTTATTTTGTTTAATCTAATTTAATTTAATTTGATTTAATCTAATTTAATTTAATTTAATTTAATTTAATCTAATCTAATTTAATTTAATTTGATTTAATCTTATTTAATTTTACTTTATTTTATTTGACTGATAATGACTCCTTCTCCCACCAGGACACAACTCAATTTCACAGTGGCCATAGACTTCACGGCCTCCAACGGTAGGATAGCATTCATTCATTTATTCATTCATTCATTCAGTCATTCATGTGCATGCTATGTGTCATGTTCAGCTGAAATGAAAAACACAAAAACAAAAAAACAATCAAAGACACATCTAACATCTGGATGTGCATGAAACACATTTTGGCCCTCACAGAAAGTGTAATGACATGTTGTCAAAATCAAACAATGAATTATGGATGTGACACATCCTTGATGCAGCTCACAAGCAGCCACCCCCCCCCCCCCCCCCCCGGTCATTACAGGAAAAATGAGAGGAATGACATCCATCCAAATATTTATTCAGGATGAAATATTTCAAAGGCAAATTCTACATTTTTGTGACAGAATTCCAAAAATAATTTATCATTACAGTATGTAATATTTATGGACTTGTCCCCAGGGCTCTGCAGTAGAGCTTTGAGCCGAGGTTTTAAATTAAAAAAAATGTATATATTAAAGAGGATATATTCTCCGTATTTCTGGTCTCAGTATCAAAGTGATGATGTAATGCATCAGCGTCCCTTCATGAAGTACCCCTCTCGGTTGCACCCTCCAGACAGAGAGGCTTTTAGAAGGAACAGTGTGCCCAGTATTTGGAGCACCAGTGAAGACGGGCGGGAGGTTCGGAGAGTTCCTGCGGACTCCAGAGATAACAGGGATGCAGAAATGCCTCCGTCCTCTCCTCAGCCAGGGGGACGGGGCTGTTGTGTAGCTGGAGACGTCGCATCCCCTTCCTGGAGAGAGCGAAGGACAACGTTCCCTCTACATCCCTGACACTCACCGACAGATTGTAGCTTCACTGCAGCTGAGACATTCACGCGCTCAGAGCAGTGAGGCTGTGAAATGAGGAACAACAGGAGGAACATGAGGTCCTTTAGGGCTCGGGCTCTAAGGACAATTCAGATTGTGGAACGTGGAATCCTAACCCAATCCCCAACCCTTCAACCCTAACCCCACACCCTAACGCTATAAAACAACATGGGGACCATGAGGTCCTTTAGGATTTGGTTCCTAAGGACCCTTCAGCATGTGGAATGAGATGCCCTCACCCTGAGCCCCTAACCCCCAACCCCTTAACCCTGCTAAGTGTATTCACTTTGAGTGGATTGTAATGCAAGATCACAGGCAGCACGTGGGAGGTTGTCTGTCATGTTCCATCAAATGCATTTTCATATCTAATTGACATTTAACTCACAATAATGCACCAAATCATCCCCATGTTAATAGATAATACAACCCAGCCTCAGTTCCAGTTGATGCATGTGTAGGTTTTTCCAGATTGACAATGTAGGAGTGTGTTCATCAGTTACCAAATGTAAGTGTCGTCACTTCCCACGTAGAATCCATAAAAACGCACGGTGAACATGTGGTGACGCTCGATGACCTGACGGCCTCCCTCTGCCCCTCCCTCTCTGCAGGGAACCCGTCTCAGCCGACCTCGCTGCACTACATGAGTCCGTACCAGATGAACGCGTACGCCATGGCTCTGAAAGCCGTCGGCGAGATCATTCAGGATTACGACAGCGACAAACTCTTCCCGGCGTACGGCTTCGGAGCCAAGCTTCCCCCGGACGGAAAGATCTCTCACGGCTTCCCATTGGTGAGAGGCACCAAGGCAGGGGGGGCGGGGGTGGGGGGGGGCAACCTAGCACTCTGGGGCAACTTCTGTTTGATATGAACAACGACTTTTGCTTTGATTGAACGTGACTTTGTTCACGGACAGCGAGAGAAAACGTGGGTTGAAGAGAAACGTGGAAAGAGACTCGATGTTTCAGCGCCGCAGGATAAGAATGGTTTGATTCTTGAGAGATGATGATGACGGTTCGAACATTTCATGCTGCCACACGTTTCAGGTTTTTCGTTAGTGGCCCGAGTCGCTCAAATCCCATGATCCTCTCTGTTCCCTCGGAATCAGGACCCCGCTCTAAGATGCTCATTTACATTCGACCATCCCATAGTTACTCATTACTTATCAAGGCCACTACGATTAGTAATCACTTGTTTGGAGGAATCCACTGGGTGACTGTTTCCAGTGACTTAAACAACCATATACAGTAAGTGTGATGATGATTGGCTAAGGTCGAGTCACATTTCATGGTGAGCCAATCAGGGGCAGGCAGAGGTGGGCGGGGCCTCACACACAAACACAAACACATGCAGTCGCGCACACAAACAGCCAAGAGATCGATGCAACAACGACAAGCTCGGACAATAAGAAGGCAGAGTTTTTACACAGGAAGTACAAACATGTTGAATTGAAAGGGGGCGGGGCCAAATTCTTGAGACATATTTGAGCATTAACACAATATTTTCACTGACCCTGTTCCTGATCGAAAAATAAAAATAAAACAGTTTCAAACACACTGATTTAACATGTGCTGTCAAAACCAACAGCTGCTCTGGACTGGCAGCATTCTGTTTATAATGATATTTTATTATGATCATTTTCCTGGAAAACTGGAGAAGATCAATGTTTTCTTTGAACTCATTCTAATGTTTTCCTCTCATGTAGAACTCAAATGCTGAAAACCCAAACTGTGTGGGGATCGAGGGAGTGTTAGAGTCGTATTTCCACAGCCTGAGAACGGTTCAACTCTACGGACCCACTAACTTCTCTCCGGTCATCAACCAGGTGGCTCGGTGAGACACACACACACACACACACACACACACACACACACACACACACACACACACACATCATTAACATCATCGCACATAAATACATTTAAAAAAAAGATACATAATAATAATAATAATAATAATAATATGTCAAACTTTAAATATATTTATACAGATTAGATGAGATTTTTGTCAATAAATCAAAATCGCCCACAAACCACCTGTGCACACGCCATACACACGCCAACACAGACACACACACTGTAAACACACTCCGACACATGGTTTTAAACCCACTTCTGTTTCTCATCCATAAAAGATGTTAGGATGTTTCATATGCATGTGTCAATCCTGCCGGCGTGGGACTCCAGATGTTTATGTTCCTGATGCATAGCATGAATATAATCACGAGATCTGAGGGGAGCAGGAGACGTGGATACGTGTCACAGGAAGTGATTTTTATTCATTTTCTCCACACGTGTTCACAGTGGGAATTCCACTGGATCACACAGGGACCACCATTAATAATGAACTTTATGAAAATCTAATTGATTGCAGTTGTTAATGAGATGTTTGTACAATGTAGTCTGACAACGGAACTGATCATTTTGACTAATGGGCTACAGATGGTTCAAGTACACACAGAGTTCATGTTCAAAAAGGGAAATACATATACATATATATATGTATATATATATCAGGGTATTCAAGTTGAGATGTTTACTTGCACACTTCAGGAATTAATGTGGCTATTTACGACAATAATATCTCAATACAAATTGTGTAAAAATACAAATTGAATAGTTATTATCAAAGTGGAAGCCATCAAGGGGAAAATATGCCATGAAAATACAATTATTTATATGTGTATTATGATAAAATACACTACAATTTGATATAAAAGTAGGAAAATATCAATTAAAAAGTATTTGTATTTTGCTAAAGTATGGTCAGTGGGGTTCCATTTTAATCAATAGAAATATAATTCCACATCAA
>JAFBJT010105999.1:162287-198924 GCA_016785325.1 Chascanopsetta lugubris | reverse complement strand
TGTGTGTGTGTGTGTGTGTGTGTGTGTGTGTGTGTGTGTGTGTGTGTGTGTGTGTGTTGAGGGAAATTATTTGGTATCCTTACTAATGTGCAGAACAACATCAAGATCTGGATGTCCTGTTGGTATTAGATAAACGTAGTATTTTGACAACTACACATTGAGATCAAAGTCAATGGCTTTGATGACTATTTTGGAATAGTAAAATATTGCACTTGAATGTTGGTATTTGTAGTGCATGGTTAAAATGATCTTTATACGTGATATTCTATAGCTTTACTCTAGGTTAAAATCAAGACTTAAAAAGTGTCATGTTTAACAATTCTCATGCAATAGGAAGAGAAGGCATATACACATACATATGAATGTGATGCAGTTGAACCCGTGCGTTGGGTTGCCAGAACCTCCTCCTTTCACTCTGCTGGAAGGTCACATTGTGCTTCATCACATCACTTAGGTAAATGTAATTTGTTGCTCCCTGAATCTCCAAGATGAACAAAGTCATTCCTGGAGCTGATCATTGTTTGCAGGTTTCATGTCACTGGCCAATAACCACCTCTTTGAACAGAATGATTCAATCTGTCCTGCTATCGGGGTGAACTGAAATGTTGGAATAAAGCTCCTGCTGTCCTAATCTACACAGAGTTAATTTGTTTCAACAAATACTTTGTTCTTGCTTTTTATAACCGTTATTACTGCCAACACAGCACCCAAATGGATTACATCATTACAAACACTTTTTGTTGACTTGGCCTTCGCATATCTTAAACTGCTGATCTTGTAGTCACAGTCGTTAGCATTTCTAGTCCATTCTGGTTTCAATGAGCACCCTGAATAAGATCATTCTTATATGATAACACTTTGAAATGATTTGCTGAAACTCCCATATACTTATAGTGACTTGCAACTAACTTTAGTTTCGTAATAAATCACGTTAAAACTGTAATATTGTTGCAGGCCGCATGCTATGGTTTGTGTTGATTGGGGTTTGCACAAATAATAAGGATTTATGTTGGTCCTTGTTGAGAAAGGTGCCCTGTGAGATACACAGAGAACAGGCTGCAGACCATTAACGGGCTCCTGATCACAGTCAACACGGTTCCTTGGATTTGTAGGCCAGGAGATGCCACCGGGCCGCACAGGGCCTCAGGCGTAAACGTCATCGTTTTAGGGCGTGGACGCAGACCGGCTGGAGGCGCCTGGTTTATTCAGCAAGGGTTGCCAAATGTGAACGAAAACCCACACTTTCTCACGATTGTAACACATCAAATGTGATTTAGCGGACGACGTAATGTTTAACCGTAAGTATAATGTGGTTTGAAAATGTCATGTCTTAGATACTAGCCGTTGGTACAACTTTCGGGTTTCGTTGTGAAATAATGTGAGCTTTCAGCAGAGTTAGGCGCATCTTATTATCATGCACGCCATTTCCTATTCCCAAAAAGGGGAGTGGTTGGGGGAGGTTCTGGCAACCCGACGCAAGGCTTCAACTGCATCACGCAGATCTGGTCATACATACTCCGGCGTGTTGTTTCTACACTGATATCAGGTAATTCACCAATGCTGCTTTTATTTGTACTACTTTTCATGCATTTAGCCCTTTTAATAGACTGATTCCGGGAAGAATATTCAAACCTACCATACTGATGCAACCGTAAGAAAGCGAGTGCTAGCTTGAGAGCTATCGGCTAATAACATGGCGCAGGCCAAAAGGACCGCTTTTGTTCTTGTGTCTGGGTGCGGTGGTTAGCGCGTTGCAGGCCCCGCAGCCTCTCTGAACCTAACAGGCCCCTCATTACTAATTCATAGTGAGTCCCGAGGTTGGTTATACATATATCGGTTCTCCTCAACACCAGGGTTAATTCAAAAAAGATGAAAGTGTTTCACGTTGAAGCTTCACGTTATTGTGTCGATCGCCACGAGCAACTCCCCAGGTTCGCGCTTTTTGTGCAGTGGTCTTCAAAGACATCATGTCGGAAATTGTTTCGATTTATTGAACTGTGGTTATTATTCGCTTCTCATTCTTTCACTCGGACGCAAACGTAATTATCTAAGATAACCCATGAATCGAAATTTATTTGATTTGGTACTCACCGGTTAGCTCAATGAAGTGGCCTCAAGATGGCGCTGCGTATCTTATCAAATCAAACTAACGTTACGTCCATTCTCAACACTGCGAAGACACCAAACCATGTCCTCATTTTACCTTTTGGAAAGAGGACGGCGTTTTAAACCACTTCATGAGCGTGTAGCCATTAATCACTCCGGCTACCCGATTCAGGTTCAACATTTGAGTCCCCACACATCACTTTAACATGGCTTATACATATCATTAGCAAATCTATCTACATTAAAGAAAATCTTAACTCTAAATCTTAGAATTCAGTATTTTTTTTTCAGCTTAAAAACGCACATTTACAGCACCAAGTGGGGGAGATAGTCCTCCGTTCTATTCTGTAACATAATCATGTTGCTCCTTGTTTGTGGAGATAGTTTCATTGGCTGGGACAAACGTTGCTAATCAGTGTGTTGATGTGTGTGAATTCCCCACTTTAACATCTGTTCTATTGTTCCTCAGGGATTGCAACAAATCATGGCTGACGAAGGATACGTTGTACGCATCAGGGGTCTCCCTTGGTCCTGCTCAGTGGATGAAGTACAGAGGTTTTTCTCAGGTAGGTGCACACACAGAAATATGTATAAAATCTTTGCGGTTTGAACTGGTTTGATAATGATTTTCATTTTTGTGTGTTCAGATTGCAAAATCATCAACAACGGGGGAGGGATCCACTTCACATACACAAGAGAGGGTCGTCCCAGTGGAGAGGCGTTTGTGGAGTTGGAGACGGAGGAGGATCTAAAGATTGCAGTGAAGAAAGACAGAGAAACCATGGGTCACAGATATGTGGAGGGTGTGTACAACGAACCGTGGATAAATACCTTGAATTAACCATCTCAGCTTTGATGACTGACTGTGCTTTGTCCTGTGATACAGTTTTTAAATCCAACAATGTTGAGATGGACTGGGTCATGAAGCACACGGGGCCGAACTGTCCAGAAACGGCTGGAGATGGGCTTGTCCGGCTCAGGGGTCTTCCATTTGGCTGCAGCAAAGAGGAGATTGTACAGTTTTTCTCAGGTAAGATTAGGTCATTTTCAGTGGTTAAATGTAAGCGTCTAAAGTACTGCTGCCAAATGTAACTTTATTTTTGTTTTCCATCTTCCTGTTCTTGTTTTCTTTTTCTTACAAAATCTTACTTCTGATTTACACGGAAGTCGGTATACCAGTGGAAAAGGATCGTGTCCTAGAGTGTATTTTTGCATAATAACAATTTACATATCCTGTATTGGTGATCTTTGAGGAATTGACGCTGGAAAACGAAGGCAGTTAAAATCGTACGGAAGAAATTTTAGGACTTAGATATTTGTTCATAGGGAGGAATCTGTCATGAATCTGTTATGCAAGCACCCTTTTCCTCTCTACACTCATCATAACCATCTTGAACCCACGTTCTTCTCTTTTTTAAAAGGTAATCTAATGGTACTTTGCCAGTAACAGAATGGATCATACTCATCACTGATACCAAAGTGTTTCTTACCCCATTGTTTCTTCCTTCCCATTTCCTCACACCCTTCTTTTTAATACGTTACATGCCAAATGTTAGATGAGCACCATATGGGTGTTTAACTCATGTCACCTACCAGGATCTTATTCTCTCTTCATCAACACACCAATACTAGCCCGATGTCCCACGCAGTGCCCCTTTTCCATATTTCTTCCTCTATCCTCTCATTTCTACTTTACCCCCAAAATACAGTAAATGCAAGTTATTGAAATTGCCAGTTGCTGGTGTAAAATTGAACTGGTATGTGTGATGATGTATAGAGTTTTCCATAAGTTTTATATCTCTCTCTTTAGAGAAACGTCTCTCTGTGATTGGGAATGTGATTTAATATGTCCCCTGCTGGGGTTATCTGTCCTTGGGTTGAAGGGTTGGAAATCCTGCCAAATGGGATAACATTGCCGGTGGACATCCAGGGGAGGAGTACGGGGGAGGCCTTCGTGCAGTTTGCTTCACAGGATATAGCTGAAAAGGCTCTAAAGAAACACAAGGAAAGAATAGGGCACAGGTGGGGATGGTTGGTTGGTTGGCTGGATAAGTTGCTTTTCTTATGGTGTGCACCTTAAACACTTGAACCAAATGCAAATCTGACACTACATCATTCTTGGCTCATTCAAGCACATTTGTACCACAAACGCATACTCTTACTGCCATGTTAGATCCCACATGCCTCACACTCACAATGCTCACTGGGAAAACTAGTTTGTTTGGGCACCAGTAAAAAGTCTTCCTCAATTAGAGCACATGTTTGATTTAGACAATGATGGTGTCTCTGCACTAAACACGAGTTCACGCTGATAAATGGTAAGGAGACTCCCTGGTGGTAAAATCAGAGGGCTACTGTACACAGGGATCTGGAGCCCACTGTCACAGGTAACGCTTAGAGTGGGTTGCAGAAGGGCTGGAGCCCTCTCCACCCCTCTAAAGTCAGAACAATGGCTGTCATGGCAAGGACAGGGGATGCTCTTTTTTAGCACACTGAATCAGATCGGTAAATTGTCACAGGTAACCATAAGAAAAGTGTCAAGCTCACGTAGGATTGTATGACTTTAAAGAGCTTGTTTCAATTCAGCAAATAAGTAGATTCTTTGAATCTATTTCATTAATAAACTGCACTAAGCACCCAAAAGATATTTTTGCCTATGGACTACACCATGACAGCATCTAAATAGCCCAGTATCTTGAGAATTTAGCACATGCAGCATCGATCCAATGGACAAATCTTCACTACGATATCTTTATGCTCTCAGGTACATTGAGATCTTCAAGAGTAGCCGCGCTGAGGTGCGGACCCACTATGAACCCCAGAGGAAGCCCATGGGCATGCAGAGACCTGGTCCCTATGACCGGCCCTCAGGCGGTCGTGGCTACAACATGATGGGCCGAGGGGGATCCTATGAAAGAATACGCCGAGGAGGCTACGGAGGAGGTGGGTGTCGAAAGCAAACCTGATGATCAATGAAACTGTGCACTGGTTTAAAGAACTCACTCGCCATACGCACCGTCTACCACAGACATGGGATTATGGTGTAAAGTCCTCATAAGACCTTGTACTAATCTTCATAATGTACATCCAAGGTGTATCAGATGGACGGTACGGAGACAGTGGCTCTTCCTTTCAGAGCACAACAGGCCACTGTGTCCACATGAGAGGCCTGCCATACAGAGCCACAGAGACGGACATCTACAATGTAAGATTGAGGAATCATTGCAGAATAGATGGCCTATTGGATTTGAAAATCAAAGCAGCAAAAGTTCATCTTTCCCTTTTTTTTTTTGCGTTTACTAGTTCTTCTCACCATTGAATCCGGTGCGAGTCCATATTGAGATCGGCCCAGACGGCAGAGTAACGGGAGAGGCAGATGTAGAGTTTGCAACGCATGAGGATGCCGTGGCGGCCATGTCCAAAGACAAAGCAAACATGCGTGAGTCTGAAATCGAAATGAATACAAATTTGACAAAGGAACAGTCAATTACATCTACTTCATACAGGGTTATGGTGTTTGATGTCACTCACCCACTCCTTTGGCCCCTTAGAGCACCGCTATGTGGAGCTGTTTTTGAACTCGACAGCAGGTGGCAGTAACGGAGCCTACGGCAGCCAGATGATGGGTGGCATGGGTGAGTACTGATAACTGAGGTCTTGAAAGTAGTGGCCACTATATGGCCACTACTTGTTGCTTTGTTAGCTCAGAAAAGCAAGGGCACATAACAGAATAAATCTTCGGCTTTTTAAAGCTACATAATGTGATTTGTTCTCTCAACAGGGAACCAGTCGTCTTACAGTGGTGGCCAGCTGAGCTCAGGGTACTCTGGGGGATACAGCAGTCAAGGAAACATGGGCGGCTACAATGACTATAGTGAGTGTCAGCTCTGTAACTAAAGAATTCTTCAGTATTGACTTTGAGCCTTGACCTTTCCTGCTCTCAAGTATTAATATGTTCTATCGACAAAACCTACACAGATCTTTATTTAAAAAAAAAAAAAAATACAGAGGTGCACATTTTTTTCTCCTTGGATTTCTTTTTGGACTTCCCGGTCCTATAGTGCGTATTCTCTCTCTCTTGTTAGGTAACCAGGGCGGAATGGGAAGCAGTTACTATGGTGGCGGTGGCGGTGGAGGAAGCAGAGGCTCGATGAATGGACTGGGTGGAGGATGGGGAATGTAGATAATTTTTTGGGGTTCTCCCCGTTTATTTGATGTTTTTTTAACTCAGCATTTTGCTGGACGGACTGGAAATGTAAGTCTCACCTATTAAAATGGTAGGGTAGGGTCAGGTGCGGAAGCTTTGAAAATACTGAAGGGTAGGGTTTGTATTTGTTTTGTTTTTTTAAGTGGATGATCTTCAGAACAAAGAGGGATCATCCTTCGTCACAAGAACTTTGTCCGAAGCGCTGTTCGTCTTCCCTGATCCTCAGTTTTTCACATCACAGGAAATGTGCTTCAAATTTTTTGATACCAGGAAGTACGCCATCTTTGTGTTTTCTCGCCCAACAGCTGTTTGTTCCTCACGGTTAACTCATCCGTTCCTGGTGGCTTTAACATAGCTTTCATTTCTGAGTGCATGAACAAAACAAAATCTGTTTTAGTATTTTCTGTTTCAGTCTCATTTAAAAATAGATTTCTCGTCTCGGATTTTTATTTCCTGTTGAAGTGTTGATCTAAATTTGAGACTTCACGTGGTCGGAGCATGTTTTTGCTTTCCCAAAGGTGTGACTGTTGATAGAAGTTTTTTTCTGAATGAGGGCTGTTTCAACAGCAAGTGAATTTCAAGTCATGTAAGTTTCTACTGCTTCAAATGCTATTTGTATTTCCTGTGCACAACGTGAATAAACTAGTCTGGGTTATCTAATTGAAACACACTTTGCAAAACAGGAGGTTTTATTGATTTTTATCAAATGTCTGGATATAAAATTTGGTCATTTGCCCAAATGATTTAAGAAAACGTTTTATCTTCAGTTTTCGTCATCCACAAAACAAGTTATTATACATTCTAAAATAGATTTAACATTCTACAGTCATTTACATCATGTTCAGCAGTGAGGCCACAGCCATGAAAATCAAGATGACAATTCAAAGTACATGTTTTGTAAACCAGTTTCACCAGTGATCCATCACAAACTCTTGACAACCTACAATATCCACCATGATCCTCAAACGACTGCAATGTTTAACTACACTTGATCAGTTTATCAAAGGAGTGGCAATTTGTCAAACCAGTTATTTCAGTCAAACAAAATCATTTAAATATTGACAAACTCACGTCCTCTGAGCAAAATAAAAATCTGCACAAAATACATTAGGTGGCCCCTTCAGAGGACACACGTTTACCTTAGGGCATTTCCCCACGAGTCAAGAAGTCAAAGGCTTTGGGCTCTGTCTAGAATGTCTTGCCAGCACTGAAGGAAATATCTAAAATCTGGTGAATGTGAGAGTGGATGTGTATAATGTGTTATTGACTGCATGTGATGAGGTTTCATGTTGCAGATGAGTATTTCTTACCTCACCCTTCCATTCAAAGCAAGTAGCAGACTCAATGGGATTCTCTAGTTCTCATTGAGAATGGTGCTGCAAAATGGCAGCTTGAGTAGAGACGACCTGCTTCTGCTATAAATGTAAGGTTCATGAAGAATTAGGAGATTATACACTAATAAAATAATTAAATTTAACTAATGTTGGTATAAAGTGAAATTTCCAAAAAGTCTTGCTGGCCATTTTTACAAAATGTCCATTGGCAGGCTTTTAGTGATGGATGCCGACTTGGATGTATCTGAAATTTCGGGACATTTTCCAACAGCAGAGTCTGACCCAGACAATATCCTGAGGGGATAACTTGTCTAAAAATAGCTTCTTAGACGTGTTCCTAAATTTCAGGTAACACCAGAGATGGTAAGCCAAATTGAATTTCCTTGTTTGTTTGTTTTTTAAACATCCATAATGTGAAAACAATCATTGTGAATGAGTATGTGCAGTGTGGTTAGTAGAAAACTCTTTGAGACGCTCAAAGCTCGTAGGTGTTTTGTCAGGAGCGAGTGGAACTTCTTTGTAACAGCAGCGAGTGGCACATGTCGCACACCCGCACAGGCCGAGGGTAGGAAGGTAAGGCCAGTTCATTGCCCGAGCAGCTGTTACAGTAGATGTCCCCACAGTTTCTGCAGTGATGCTGGGAAAAAGAACACCCATCATCACACACTGTAATTACAAGTGGTGGGACATGACAGAGGAAAAGTAAATAAAATGCTTTTAGATGTTTACCTTTCTGCGTGAGATGGAGAACTCCTTCTGACACTGTTTACACTGGGTGGCTTCATCATCTTTAAGCCAAGCATGGCCCTGTTGGCACCAAGGAGTGTCTTAATGTTTTCAAAGAGTAATAAAGAGTGCACGATCCACTCCATCTTTATGTTTTACCTTCAGGGCTTTGTTGACCTCCTTAAAATCCTCCATCTTGAGTTTAGACCTGTGGCACAGATCAATGAAACATGAGAAAACCCCATGACATTCAATGATAAAAAAAAATAAACTGGAAGATAGGACATTTGAAAGTACTGACTGGCTGAGATGCTGCCCCATCTCCTGTAGAGCCTGTTCCTGCTGCTCACACCTCTGCTGCAGCTGCTGCTTTTCCTGCTTTAGCTCCTGTAGCTCCTGCATCATCAGGTCAGGGTTCAAGGGAAAAAAGCACAGTATCAATAAAATGAAATCAAATAGAGCGGGTCTGAGTTTGAATGCCAGAATTCAAATGGAACCAGTAGCTAAATAGCAAATATAGCTCAAGTCTTTTTATTGACTCTTTTGGTGACGACTACATGAAATGACAGATTACAAACAACATACAAATAATTTGATTGCATAGTTTCTTATGAAGAATCCCTCTCCACCAGCAATGGTGTGTTGACATGCATTACTGACCGTGTGCAGGCCCTGCAGTTGTTGCAGCTGTGTGCGCAGCTCCATGCTGTTATCCTGTTCCCGCTGCAAAGACTTCTGCAAATTCTGTCTCTGTTCCTTCTCATTACGCAGCTCCTTCTCCAGACCCAGCCTGAGCACAGGACAGGACATGATGACTCTTAGATTCAACATACAAAGACTACAAACTAATAACCAGGATTAAAAGATCAATTTAAAGACAAAGGACACATTTAGGATGGAAACAAATGAAAATCCTTTACTTTATTTATGCAAGTTAACATCTATGTTTGATCTGACATTTACTCAGATTACTGTCAAATGTAATAGTATGCCTTTATTTGGATTGTTTATAAATGAATATTATTTTTTGTTCTAGTGTAAATACTAAAGCCTTGTTAAACTTTGGAGGCGCGATGTTTGACCTCAAGATCAGAGGGAGATACTAGGGGTCACCCATGGCCTTTGGAAGTCTAAGCTGGGAACAGTTTAAAAAAATGCAAGCAATGCATCCCACCTCCTCTCATCAGAACTCTTGTGGAAGCTCGGCACTCAACACACATGAGAGTGCACTGCCTTACAATCACTCCAAGTGGACAAAAAGTGTAGCGACAGCTCTGTATCGACCACGTCATCTAGGACTTGCTGACTAATCGACGTCTGCCTACTGTCTCTGCTTCAGTGGTATTCATTGGGGAAACTTTTCCCTACAGATGAGATGGTAAAGGTGATATGTTATCCTTGGGGCTTAGAATTTAACTAATGTCTAAATGAGTATGTGGGAGTTTGGATAGAAGTACCACCTCTGTGCTACTTGGTCATTTTAGCCACACCGGTACAATTTTGAGTACTGCTTTAATTCCTGGCTTTCCCTTTACATAAATGCTGACATTTGTGTAGTGTACTTTGTTAATCTGTACTACAGAAATGTGCTCTCCACCTTTGTGTATCTAGGTCAGTCAGTTGCTTCAGCAGATCTTCCACTTTTCCTTCCAGCTCCACTCGCATGTCTCTGTCTGACTGATCGCTCTGTTCCCGCTCCTGCTCCGAGTCCTGTAGTCTGAGGCCGAAAAGAGAATCAGAATGTCAGCTGAAGAAAATACAATTCTTAATGTAGAGCATCTCCCACAAACACCTGCCTCTGCTCTAGCTCCTTCATGGCCTTCTCCATCTCATTCATCTTCTGCTCCAGCTGCGCAGCCTCTGCCTGCTTCTTCTCCGCCTCTCTCTGTGAATCCTGAAGAGTCACACAAGCTAAATAAACGTGTGCTCTGTCGAAGTGGATGTACATAAGATGGATAGAATTGTCAGTGTGTGCGTTTACCTGAGCTTTGTGGAACATCTGCAGGTTCAGAGTCTTGACCTGGTCAAGCTGAAGCCGCAGAGCTGCCAGCGTGTCCTGCTTCTCATGCGTGTCCTTCTCCAGCAACTTCATGGCCACCTCCATTTCCTGCTTTAACCCCACCTGCAGCTCCAGCTCACGCTCCAGCTCCTAACACCGCACAAACAGGAGGAGCTTGTATTTGGAATCATCAAAACCTCATTGACATTGACAAGACATTGAAGTGACGGTCACACATTATCGTTTCAAATTCGAATATAGAGAATGCTGAAATAAGATGTCAAATTGGAATGACCATGAGATTTGAGAAAGACTGCTGATCAAGCTGTGCTGATGTGGAAAGAAAATAAGAAATGCTAATGTTAAGTATTGGAGACATACAGAGGTGCAGTTGCATGTTGCATCCATCACCTCAGCCTCACCCTTCTGAGCATGCAGGAGAACCTATGGTAGACGTCAGATGTCATTAAAACTCAAAAGGTGTTTAGTATGTCCACTCTGGGCTAATGTAAATATACATTAATGGGCTCAGATAAGGGTAATGGAAAAACTAGAACATTTAGGAGATAATAAATTCATAAAAATGTCAGTATGTAATTGTTTTGTAATATTTTTTAGACGTGACAAAAATCGTACACACTGCACCTTTAATGCATCTGGCCTGAACAAATTTGAGTCATGCTGCTCCAAATACTGACTCGCATGCAGAAAGGATCGGAAAGGTTCACATTTTCGACATGCCTCTGAAGAAGCTGTTAAAATCTGACCTGACGAATGCGTTTCTCCTCCTTGTACTGTTTCCACACCACATTGTACATCTCATCCAGGCCCTGTCGAGTCTGTTTGTATGTCTCCAGTTCCACCTGGCTGTCCTGGAGCACTGCCTGAAACCAAAAACACAAATATAATTCACCATACATTGTTTATCATGAGTGGAAACGCTTGGTTACAGTTTCTTTTCTGACCTCTTCCTTCCTCTGGTTGGACTGAAGGATGGTCTCATTCTCCTTTCTCAGCTGTTCCTGTTCTTCCCGCAGCGAGTTGATCCTGTCCGTCGCTGCTGTGAGCTGAGGGTCAGAGAAACAAACACTAGTCAGTCAGACGAGACACACGCGTACAATCTAAGCCACAGGTTTGTTTACAGAAAATCACACAGCAGTTTGCACAGTTCCCCTTACCTCCTCTACAAGTTTGCTGTTGGTCTTTTCTATGGAGTCCATCTTAGCCTGAAGATCAGTGACTGTGGCGCTCAGGTGACGATTCAACTCTTCAATGTAGTGTTTCTGATCCAATATGGCTGTCATCTTTGCATCACTAAAAAGACAAAGCATAAACAGTAGCTGTAGATGAGTGTGTGATAGGTTTGTATAGAATCAAATGATTAGTATGGTTAAAACTAAAACGAGAACAAAGACGGGTTCAGAACATGACGATGGTGGCGATGACTCACTTTTTCTGAGTTTCACTGTTGGCTGGATCTTTCAGGTAAAGCGAAAAGTCAATGACTCCCACCTGAACATGACAAAGCAACTCATCACTGTGTATCCAAAGAAACTTGGTTCACAAAGAGAAAAAGAGGTGTGGGGCTGCTCACACATCCCATCAGGACTCACCTGAGAATCCAGATCCTCCCCTTTAATACAGAGGTTTGCATCGATTACGTTAAGGCCAACCAGCAGTCCTCCTAACACTGCGCCCTCCTCCTCCATCATCAGTGCTCCAGAGTCATAAAACTCACTGAGGACAGATGGGGGGAAAAAGATACAAACATGTGTAAGGAAGGAGAAAGAGCAATTTGCAGATCATTTGTGTGCTAAACCTGGCATTGAACCAGCAGATCTGATTGGTCTAAGGCCTAAATTAGGGCTGAACTTACCTCAGGAGGTCCTTGCGGTCCAGCAAAGCCTTCAGATAGTCTGCTACTTTCTTCTGCATGAGTGCCAAATGCAGCCAAGCCCTTCCTCGACCCAAACCAGTCCTGACAGAGAATAATAATATTATTATCAATCAGGTGCTGTGTATAAGTAACACATCTGCATTTTGTAAACAGGTGTGCAGAATCATACTTGATGCTGGGCATGTCTCTAGCACTTGTGGCGATGTTAACAGACTCTGGACACAACTTCTCAACCAGTTCCAGGGGTCCCCATATGGACTTGCTCTGACCGATGAAAGATTTCTTAGCTGAAAAAGTCACAACACAAACGTATTAAAACAACATGTTTGAAAAGCTCAGGTGGATTCACAGAAAAAAAAATACACCAAATTGAAATACCAGAAAATAATACAGTAACATACAGTGGTAAGAAATAAATTCAATGTTGTGGAAAAGCCCAAGATAACACGAGAATCTTGAGTCTGGCCTTTCATAAGACAAAGTGGGAGCATTTCAGAGGAGACCAATAAAAAACTTGAGACACTTTGAGCAAATACAGACGTCATTATTTCCACACCCTACACTGTGACATTTACTTAAAGGTATATTGTGTAAGGTTGAATTGTGTCAATTTCCATGAGCTGAATTGCGGAGAAAAAAGTAACCACGAAAACAAATTCACTTAAATGTGTAGATTATTATTCTCATCAGCCTAAAATGGGCCTAGAACAACCTCAGTCCTAAATGACTATTGGCCCTCATTACAGAGGCTGCCATGTGGCACCACATGTTTGTACAGTAGCCCAGAATGGAAATACTGAACAACTGTTGTATTTTTGGGATAAAAGAAGGATACCATAGGTTCCCCTACATGTCTAGAAGAAAAGTGTGAGGGGTATTCAGCGGCATCATGAAATTGAATCACCAGGTGTCTCTAAAGCATACAAACTGTCACTTTAAAATGTATGTCTGACTGCCTAATTGTCTTATATCGGCATTACAACTATAAACATTCCAACAAAAGAGTAGCTTGCAGCCTTGCACACACTAAGAGTCCTACTGGTGTTGTTAGATGGGGCAACAGGGGCCTAGTTGGCCTGGTAGGTTATCAAACACAAGTTCTGTGCAGTAGAAGAAAGATCAAATATGTCCATGGTGTCAGTACAATGGACTGTCTCACCTTTCAGGCCATGCTTCAGGCAGTGTTCGAGGACAACAAAGAACTGCTGCAGAGGAGGGTAGTCCGAGTCCAGGGTTCTGCCCAGGCTCAGGGAGGACTGGATCAACACCTTGATGCTCAGCTTCATCATGCTCAGGAGGTTGGATCTCTCTATTGCCATGGGGTCTTTGGGGGGCAGCGCTGTATAGAAACGATTGGACTGGTGATTAAAACCGATACAAATCTGCTGGAGATCATATGTCGAGTTTAAACACACAACATAGGATGGTTTGTTCTAACCATGTGACCTTATGCACTTTCACCACCCGTAAAATCAAGATTTGGTTCATGAGGTCACGTGTACCGACAGCTGACAGTCTGAGGAGAAGTCTCAGTCTTACCCCTGACTCTGATAAGTTTCATTAAACTAAAAGTCAAATGGTAAAAACAGTTGCGGCCTACCCGGAAGTTTTTTAGAAGTGTTGCTGAGCCCATTCTCTGGCTCTCTTTCGGTGGGGGAGCTGGCAGTAGACCCCTGTGAGTGGTTCCTCGGGGCGGCAGCGTAGCTCACCCCGCTACTAATCGTCTCCGTGGCCTTCCGAGCCAGTGACAGGATGGGGGCCGACCAGGAGCTCTCTGCTGCCGCCGGACTCGGCTTCTCTGCGGGCTCCTGTGTATCACTGGCAGGGGACTCGTCGTCGGCAGCCGCTGCAGAAACTTGGGGCTCCTGTTGCGGTTCCTGGCAGTCGCCATCCCCAGCAGTTGTGTTTACTTCCACCGCTTCGTCAGCCATGTTTATGACTCCTCCCCTTTGCCCGGGTGCTCACGTGACCAGAGATAACGAATCAGGCTGGTCTGAATTATTCTTCTTTAGACTTTTCATCTGTGGCGGTTCGTCACAACACTGCCATCTATGTAGGTACTACCAGCATGAAAGTGACTACCTGCCCGTTCAGCTGTAAATTAGCAGCATTGTGCACAAATGTGGAATTGATTTCTACAAAACCAAGTGGAACACGAGAGACTGTTGGGCCTTGGTGGAGGTATATGCTGGTGGCTTTTGTTGTTTCTCTTTCTCTTGAACAGAAGGAAATGCATTCATTTTCCAATCCATGAAACTTTCTATGAAATTCACAATATCTTTAATTTAGTTTATATTGCTGTAACTGTTTTATGTTGTGCAGTTGTTGGTAAATTACTAAAATTGTTGTTCATATATTCACCACTTGGTGGCGCATACCAGTTGTAAATTATTCTTAACCGTGGAACCCCCTCGCACGATGCTTTAGTCAAGAGTTTGCTGTCATCATGTTATTGTGTGTGGTTGATCTCTATCTATCTATCTATCTATCTATCTATCTATCTATCTATCTATCTATCCATCTGTCTACCTGTCTATCTATCTATCTATCTATCTATCTATCTATCTATCTATCTATCTATCCATCTATCTATCCATCCATCTATCTGTCAATTACAATGAGGGATTTTGTTGTACGACTTTTTTCTTGACAAAGTAACAACAGGCTTCACAGGAAAAACACTTGCGATAAAACAGACAACAATGAGAATATGATCATGTATCATAAATAGACCAAGACTCTGGGACAACGGAGGAGTGAGTGAATGAATGAACAATCAACAGAAGGTAAAAAAATAAAATAAAAAGAATGTGGTACTGAGACGGGTAAAGCATGTTTTCATATAGAAGCAGGTGATTCAAAGTGGTGCATATCAAACAAAGAAACACTAAGAAGAAAAGATAATAAAACACTGTTTTCATTTGAAACAGGTACACGTGGAGGGGGGGGGGGCGACGACAATGAAACCAATAATTGTAAAATAATGTTATTTTTAAACTCCAGCCCCAAATCCTCCCATTGAGTTCCCAAATATACTGTATCCATGTCTCGTCTTGGCCACTCACTACAAATTGCAGCAGACTGTCTCTACTACTACTAATACTACTACTAATGATGATGATGATAACAATGACAACTGCAACAAAAACAACACAACAATAACAATAATCATCATCATCATGATAATAATTATAATAATATAATCACCATATGTATACTTATATTTCAAATTACATTCAAGTATTAGTATATGTATACTGGTGCAATGTGGTATATCAAGTTACTGATTCCAGTTTTAATAGTACATCAAATAAAAAAAGTAAATATACAAGTCATCAATACACATTAATGACAATTGCATCTCATTTATATTAGCTCTCACTCAGGCACCAAGGAAACTCAACAAACTTCATTAGTAATGTTTATATCTTTACAAGTATCAGATGTACAGACACTGTACTTTATAGTGTCTCTCTTCCGAGAGAGAGAGAGAGAGACTCACACACCGTCAGACACACACACACACACACACACACACACACGCTCACACTCACACACACAGTGGGCGTGGTGTAAGTGTGGAGGTGTATAAATATGTCTGTGCCTGTGGTCAGACGTTCCTTCACAGCGCTGCTCTCTCTCCCGCTCCCTCCCTCTCAGTCCGTCTCTGCCTCAGAAAACACCCGACTGGCGGACTCCATTCAAACCAACAACCCGAGAAAAAGACAAAAAAAAGACCAGAGAAGGAAATACTGACCACCCGGAACAGGTGGGAAAGGAATACAAAACGATTTGACTGAAAACCAACAAACGGGGACCGGAAGTTAGTTTTTTCACATAATGGACATGATGAGGATTTTCAGCGCCGCGCTCCTGATGCTCGTTCACGCCTTGGGTAAGTTTCACGTGCGCAGACAAACAAGTGTGTGTGTGTGTGTGTGTGTGTGCGCGCGCGCGCGTGTGTACCACTGATACAACGTGAACTTGACACCGTGCGATGTTCTCTATGAATACCACACTTACGCAGAGTCCGCCTTGTTTTCCTGCGTAGTCCCACAGAAAGTGCGAAGTTATGGTAAAAGTCCACGGAGCAGAGCTTTTCATGATGTCAGGCTGTTCAGGAGCTAACGGGGTCATCTCTCTTATTTTAGAGCATGCTTTATGTAACTGGATACATTTATTTTTAACTCATATTCTTGCCTGACATTAGCTAACTGTCTGTCCATGCATTTTGTGTGGGTGTGTGCGTGAGACACTGACGGGATATGTCAACTTTTATTTGCCTCTCCCTCCGAAAATCCTCCCACCCTCCTGGCCCATGTGCCACCAGTGCTCCTGAGCAAGGCAGCAGAGCATCTGTGCCTCTCCCAACAACAGGCAGGATTACACCACTAGGTCCAAAAAGTGTGGCCTGCAGGGTGCACAACATGTTTGGACTTGCCCACAGAAGAGGTCCTCCCACCTCCTTGGCACCAGATCACACGATCTCCCTGTTCCCCACAGGGAGGGTTTGTTCAACCAAACTCACAGTACAAACCATGTCTAATTCAACCTCTGTCCCCCCCCCCACCTCTGGCCCCCCCCCCCCCCAGTGGTGTCCTGGCCGGTCAGCGGTGCCGCGGTGGACAGGTACGATGGCGACAGGCAGCGCCACACGGCCGTCATCAACTTCATGGACACCACCAAAGACAAGAGGGCAGAGGAGGAGAGCCGGAGCGCCACGACCGTGGATTACTACACGCGGGGAGGCGAGGAGGAGGAGTACGACGACGAGTACTACGACGAGGACGAGTATGAGGACGACGCATCCGGACATTTCGAGCTGGAATTCCCACGAGGTAAAAAAAAAAAAAAGAAGAAATGGCCACTTTTGTTTCTCATTCTCTCAGGTTCATCGTTTAGAGAGCGAAACCTAACTCTCCCTCTCTTGGTTTCAGTGGCCATGTCGAGCAAACCCAAAGACCCGTCCGCCATCCTGGAGGCCGAGAGCCCCGAGGGGAAGCGGAGGAAGGGAAAAGGAAGGAAGAAGGCCAAAGGCAAGGGGAAGAAGAGGAACCCATGCCTGAGAAAGTACAAGGATTTCTGCATCCACGGCACCTGCAACTACCTGAGGGACCTGCGCCAGCCGTCCTGTGTGTGAGTGTCCGCCCCTGTGCCGCGCCCTATATTCAGGAATCCACACCAGCCGCTGAATTATTAAGCCACTAACCCGTTTGTCCTCTGTCCGCCTCTGTCCTGCAGGTGCCACCCTAATTACTCCGGTGACAGGTGTCAGTTCTTCACGCTGCCTGTGCAATCCCCCGAGGGCTACAACCGCACCACGGCCCTGGCAGTGGTGGCGGTGGTGCTGTCGTCCGTGTGCCTCACCATCATTGGCCTTCTACTAATGCTCAGGTGAGCACAGGCACACATTATGTTGTCTTTAAAGGTGCAGTGTGTTGGACGTACGTGTGATTATTTCTTTTTCTATCGTCCAACTTGGAATATAGAGTCCATACACTGAGTGTTTAATCACCTAAATATACACCGCGTGGTCTTCATTACCTCAGAGGGATTCTATTTTGTTGACATCAGCATATTTACATACACCATTACGTTTCTCAATGGGCACAGAATGGACAAACCTATTCAAGTTTTATAATGACATTGTAGCTGTTGTTTGTTCTCTTACATTCTGGTAAATTAAGTAGCTGCAAAATGCAACCTTCAATGTGACAACTGAGCATGTTTTGAACTCCTTTTCTTGCCCTTTTCGTTGACAGGTTTCACAAGCGAGGAGCGTACGACGTGGAGAACGAGGAGAAGGTCAAACTGGGGTTAGCATCCAACCACTGAAGAGACAGCGAGAGGTGAGCCGTCACCAGGAACAGTATTTCTCTTCTTTCTTTAACATCCCAGGGACAACTTCTCATCACCTCTCTTTTCCCTCTGTGTTTCAGGCAATGATGCAGAAATTCTACCTCAAAATAGAAAAAGAGAAGTGAACCAGGAAAGAGAAGGAGGTCCCACAGGAAAACAAGGAACGTACATGAAGAAGAAGAAGAAGAAAAGGAACAGAGTGTTATCTGTGTGCTCCTCCACTGGACGCTTAGATGAGCGTGTCCCTGTAGAACTCATGACTTGGGGGCCGTCTGATACTGGAATTACTAAAAGGCCTCGGACGATGGCGAGATGTGGAGATGTGGAGACGTGACGGGCGTGAGGTGATGAAGAAGAAGGAAGAAGAAGGGACAAGTCTAGACTTTGTGCTGCTTCTTGACTGTGTGAAAAGTCATCTCAGACTGAACTGAAAAAGAAACCAATTCTTTTTTTTTTTCCTTTTTTTGTAACAAGAATGAGAGCTCAACCTGGATTTTTTTTTCCTGCACAAGTCCATCTTTCCTCTTTTTGTGTACAGTAAAACGGTATATTTATAACTCTAATTTATTTATTTAAGCTAACTGTATTTATAGAGATTTTTAACCACCTTTGGCAGTTTTTAAAATAATGATGTTACAGTTGTTTTTGTATTTCTCATTGGACGATATTTATTTATAAAGATGAAAGCAAAAAAAAGCTCTTACACTTTTTGAGTATTTCACAGAAATGAATTCAGTAGATGATCAGTCGCACTGTGATTGATAAATTGATCATTGAATTGTTTTTGTGGGGTTTTAATGAAACCCACACGCTCAGAATCACACAGTTTCACACCACAAACCACAGGATCTGTTATGTCTAAGAAGCTGCACTGTGGCAGGTCGGGGCACAGCACCTTGCTCAAAGGCACAGGGGCAGCCGTTATAGGGGAAGGCCCTGCTCTCTCTCTTTCCCCACCTAAATGCATCCTGCAGGTTCGGGGATCTTTAGGCTGTATACAGGCTTAGTGCCTATGAGTCATGATATTATGATTGAGCTCAGTGGCTATGTATGGACTATAGGTAACATTAACACTGTAGCATCTGTATTGCTCAGACATTTTATAAAAGGGAGTCGAAAGAATAAATATAATGCACTGTAGCAGGAATTTGGTTTAAATATGTTGTACTGTCATGTTGTCTTATCATCATCATCATCATCATCATCATCATCTTCAGAGGAGGAGACACTCCCTCACATTACTCAGTTAAGCTGTCAACACAAAAATGTGAATTCAAAGGTTCCACCCTTTCAAATCCTGTCCTGCAGTTTTGAAGTGATGTTTATTTATGTGATTTTTTTTCAGAGCAAACAAAAAATAAAAAAGATTATCTGAATTTCTGACTTCTATAATCCTTCGTCTCATCCGTCTTGTTCATTAAGGGCAGTTTCAGATGTCACACTGAAAAGTTCAGTTTTGTATGAGGTCAAGTTTATTTTGGCCCCTTGGTTCAACTTCCTGAGCCCGACTGAGTTAATGTGATATTTTAAAATGGCCGGTCTGCGTAATGATAACACTCTGTTCTTTCGGCCGGTTATAGAAAACACAATATTTTTATTTCCTGTTGGTGATGTGAGATCAGCCGTATGTAACCTAAACACCTGTATCCTGGCCACTGATCTCCGCGCACATGGCAAATATTTTTAGTCAGTGCTGCAAAGAGAACACAGAGGAAGAAGAGCTTGTCGGCTTTCAATCTGCACATGATCCTATTAATGTTTAAACAAATGCATGATTCTCATTACTGGTATTTCTTGTTTGTTTATACAGCTAAATATTTCATTTTTAGGCAGATTTTAAAGGTCGAGTGTGTAGGGTTTGAGTGACACCGTTTCCATTTCAATTGGCAAAAAAGAATATAAAACAATGTGATGTTTTATGTATCATCACCTTAAAATACAAATGTATCTCTTCGTTTTCTCTAGAATGAGTCAAATACATCAGAGATTGGTACTTTGCTTGGTGACCACCATGTTTTCAAGTAGCCCAGAATGAACAAACAAGCCCATCAGATGCCACTAAATCCCACACACCGCACCTTTAAGAAGACTAACTGAAGATAATGAACACTTAAAACAAAAAGACGTTGAGATCCCTCACAATCTATTATGTTGCACAGCCATTCTTGGTTTATTCATATTCCTGCAGGGCCTTTCCTTTCTCATTGGAGATGAAAGAAGACATGATCAGTCCCATGTGTTGACAACAGTATCACTGACGGATCGACACACTGTGCGGTCAGGATTTACTTACAGTTGTGTGTGTGCGCGCCAAGCCACACAGAACAGATGTGCGGCGTGCAGGCCTGGGAGCACCTGATGCTGGGCCCCAGTGCATCGTGCCACAGCACCACACACACACACACACACACACACACACACACACATGACTCACACAGCCAACAGATGTCATGTTCAAAGACGCACCAGCAGCTTTAACATCTGAGACCTCAACCGGCCCTGAATGCCACAGAGTTCAGAAAGACCACATTGGGCAAATACAAGCCGGACGCAACAATGCTGTCATGTCGGCTACAGGCGGCCTTAATGGGGGAAAAGGAGTCGAAAGACCCAGCTGGACTCAAAGGCAGGCTGAGACCCAGCCGTTTGTTAGTCACCCATTTAAGTCACGGATGTTGTTACACTATGTGTGTGTGTGTGTGTGAGAGAGAGAGAGAGAGTGTGTGCAACTGCAGTAATGCTTTGGTGCTGGGGGTTACCGTGGTAAACCAAATCATTACAAGCAAAAATCTCCAGTTTCCCCCAAGTGTTTTGCATGTTTACTATGGGATGGCTCTCACAATCTTTGATTCCCATCCCATCTATATATACTGAGGAAGCGAGATGCTGCTGGACTCTGATGTTCACCCTGGGTGGTGGTGGTTGGAGCCAGATGTTCAGTTGAACCACAAGGGTGTGGTACCTGGTTCCAGACTTAGCACTCCTCACTCCTCATTCCATTTGACTAACTGAGAAAATAGGAGTTGGCTTTCATTTTTTATCATTCTCAGATAAAAGCATAAATATATGTGTGGAGATCAATCCTTCTCTGGAATGTGAGTTACAGCCCTTTGACCAACTATGGACCCTTTTAAGGGAGAATCTGTGGTTGACTGACTCTCACATGATGGATGGATGGATTGATAGATAGGGGGTGGATGGATGGATGGATAGATGGATGAGGGATGAATTGATAGATAGGGGATGAATGGATGGATGAATGGGTGGATGTGTTGATGAATAGATGGATGGATGGATGGATTGATTGATAAGGGATGGATGGATGGATGGATGGATGTGTAGATGAATGGATGGGTAGATGAATGGATTTGATGGATAACTTATGGATGGATAGTTGGGTGGATGGATCGATTGATGGGTTGATGATGATGGATGGATGAATGGATGGATAGATGACTGGATGGATGGATGAATAGATCTGAGGTATACCCACACAAACACGTAACATGTGTATACGTATGTATGTCCCTATATCAGGGGTAATATTGCCATGTATGTTACATATCATAGGGCATATGATTTCTACATAATATGTAGATATTCTGGTTAAATGAGTGACGATATGAGTTTGTAGCAGAGATGAATTGCCATTGCAAAATGTGAACATGTGCATGTGTTAGAAACATGACTAATTACATGTGGGGCAGTATGTTACAGTTATGTACCACGTAGGAAATCCATTCATGTTACATATATGTATTCATATGTCACAAATGTGTATGCTGATAGAGAATACAAACACAGTATGTTGACAACCATGGTTTCTCCATTACAAGTAACCACAGCGCGACCAACAGTCGCTGTGTTTGTCTCTGCATTTCTCCTGTGGCGCACATGATCGTGTGTGTACTCTCTTAAGCACACACGTGTGCATGTGTGTGTGTGTGTGTGTGTGTGTGTGTGTGTGTGACAGGCGTTAGTCATTTACAGTAGTGGAGCCACCTAATCCTGGCCTCTCAATGTCAAGTAGCAGAGCACACAGAAATAGTGCCGTGCAGTCATGCTCACATAGCTGCTATTCCCGGGGCCTGATGGCCACCGAAGAGCCAGAATGCTGCGAGAGAAGTCAGTTCCCTCCCCGTGTTCTGCTTCTCAGTGGCCTGGTGGAGCACAGCCAGGAAATCATTGACCAGTATGGTGGCCCCATCATCAGGCACCAGTGCTCCGCTACTCCTGAATTTACCTTGTAGGGTCACAGTGACGGTCTCTCGCCTTGTGAGCGTTCTCAACTGTTCCTCGAGAGATGCGAAGGGGGATAAGTCCCACTCCTCAAAAGGCAGTTCTTGACAGCATGGCCAAAGTCATTTGGAAGAGGGTGAATTTGATGGTAAATGGTCTGTTTTTATGAATGGTCTGTATTTATATAGCGCTTTATCAAGTCTTGGAGAGCCCTCAAAGCGCTTTACAGCACAGTTTATATTCATCCCGTGACTTAAAACATTCACACTGTGCATTAACCTGCAGCACTTTGTACCTATGGGTACATGGGACAATGTGGGGTTCAGTGTCTTGCCCAAGGACACCTCAGCATACGCAGTGGGCAGGAGGTGGGAATCAAACCCCCGAGCCTCTGGTCAGAGGTCAACTCAACACCTCTGTGGGAACTATTGTTTGTGGAAATCCACAATGTAGACCAAATCACAGCCTAACGAGGAGAATGACACCACAGTAAAATGTTTCTCTGTTGCTTTGATGGAATGATTTGAATTAATAAGAAAAGTCATCCCCTCTTATCCCCTCTGTCTTGATGGATTGCCAAACACACTTGAGTAATCACTTGTTATAATGGTTGCACTGGACTGATTCAGTGTGAGTTTGTTGTGAAAGGTGCTTCCTGTCCCGCTGTGGAGCAACAATGGGTAGTTTCCACACTGGTTATGGAAGTGCGCACGCCAACAGTTGGTATTATAATCACAGCCTCAGCGGACATGATCAGCAGGAACACATTATTACCTTGAATTAATGAGTGTGAGGATGTTGCTGCTCAAAATATATGATTTGCTGTTCCGCAATGATGAAATGTGGGGACTGACCTCTACTTACTGCCCCTTTAAAGGTGCAGTGTGTATGATTCCGGACATTTTTGTCACTTCTGAAAATGTTACAAAATAATTATATACCGACATTTTCACTGATTCATAATCACCTAAATGTTTTAATTTTTTCCAATACCCTAAAACTAGCCAATTAATGTATTTTTACAAGAGGTGTGGGTTTTTTTACAGTAGCCCAGAGTGGATGAACTAAACATGTTTTGAGTTTTAATGACAACTGAAGTCCATACGTTCTCCTGCATGTTCAGAAGGGTGAGGGTGAGGTGACGGATACAACATGCAATCTCACCACTCGACATCACCAAATCGTACACACTGCACCTTTAACGGTAAAACAAAGCACAGGCCTGATTGAGGAGGCGATGACAGGGATGCAGTCATTGTCGAAAAGGAGCATGGCACAAAGAAGCTGTGGTGGATCAGAGGGTTCGGGGTGTGGACTGGCGAAAGGGGGAAGATGCCAGGGATGAAGAGAAGGAGCGAGAGATAAGATTGGTGAGGTAACATGAGAGGGGGAGAGCGAGGGACGGGGCGAGGATGGAGAACGGGTCAAGGTGAGAAGTTTGGAGGGTGCGGACTTGTCTTCGCCTGCACGTGGATCAGACAGATTAGAGTGTTAGAGGAGCAGCGGTGTCACGCTCACTGAATTTATCTGCGCAGATATATTGAGCCTCTCTAATAGGTCAGACAGGCCATTGATTGGACCACCGTCCTTGAACTATTACAGACTTAACGGACAAACAAGTGAGCTACGTGGTTCCATGTTGAGCTGTGCATCGGCCCATGTTATTGCTCCGTACATAACTAAGATGCCACACGCTACGTGAGATGCTATAGTAGTTCTTTGTGGTCGCGGTGTCATCTGAAGACAGAATACACTGGCATGCAACGCCCCTGTTGTGTAGCAGTCACATGACCTGCCCATGTTATCCAACTAGTTTCCATGCAGGATCAAAGGAGCAGCTCGCCATCACATTATCTGGGTGTGTCAGTTGCTTTAAAGGTGCAGTGTGTATGAGTGTTTTCAACTACATACTGGCATTTTCATAATCACCTAAATGCATTATTTTTCTTCCACTGCCCTTAAATGAGCCCATTAATGTATATTTGAATGAGGACCTCTCTACGGGGGGCCGCCATGTTTTTACAGTGGCCCAGAGCAGACGCACTAAACATCTTTTGAGTTTTAATGACAACTGGAGCCTCATTGGTTCTCCTGCATGATCAGAGGGGTGAGGTTGAGGTGATGGATACAACATGCAACTTAACCACTAGATGTCACCAAATCTTACACACTGTACCTTTAAATGTATTTAACTTTAAAATGTATCTGGCAGCATTTGAACTCTGTACCTTCCCTTTGATTTGCCCTTTACTTCCTGTGAGTGAGCCATTTTCTTCTTTATTCCTGCCCCCACCCCCGCCCCCACCTCCCTCCTCCTCATACATCCCCACCCCACCTCCGTTTCCTCCTGCTTTTCTTGTTCTTCTCCTTCCTCTTCCTTTAACTTGTGATGCAGACACATGTGCGCGGAGGTGGTCCGTCCGTGTCGGCAGCTCAAATCCCCCGCTGCCAGAGAATCCCATAAAATGAGACATGTGGAGTGAGGACGGCTCATTTTTCATTAACTCCAAAGATATTTACTCGGTGACCCACACCCTTAATTTTTTAGATGAAAAACAGGTCATTGCTGAGTCATGGCCACTCGCTCCACTACTTCATCAACTCCAACGACTTCTCTTAACCTCAAACACATGTTTCGTACACTGCTGCACCAACAGCTACAAGGGAAATTCAAATAAATGTTGTTGCTGACACAATTACCACAGTCCTCGTCATTCGAGGTTGAAATAGTGTTGGTTTGTTTGTCGTCAAGAAAGACTGTAGTTCAACATGGCCGAACTGTATATGTATAATAATACATCATAAATATAAATGTGCCATCATCCCCCTCTAAAATAGTAGTAAACAAACAGTTGGCATCA
Organism: Chascanopsetta lugubris; assembly: GCA_016785325.1. Classification (NCBI taxonomy): domain Eukaryota; kingdom Metazoa; phylum Chordata; class Actinopteri; order Pleuronectiformes; family Bothidae; genus Chascanopsetta; species Chascanopsetta lugubris. Next base: position 173,696 of record JAFBJT010105999.1, on the reverse strand, counting down.
AATGTCTCATACATGCATCATTCAGATTATAGTTGTCCAGTCTGAATCTTGTGCAGATCTGCCAGGAGCAATGTTAATGTCTTGTCATTGCACGACAGAACATAAATACATACAGAGTATTATTATCCTCATGCCATCACTTAGATCAGATGTCAAGTCACAGGGGGAATAATCACTTATGACAATCTATCACTTTAATGTCCTTTAGAATGAAGGGTTGCAGGAGATGTTTAGCCTGGAAGATGCTCTTTCTCCTGCATAGGTGACGCCCTCTCATCCACAGCTGCCATCTTTGTTCTTCAGTTTACCAAGATAGCCCTTCAGTGACTGAAACACCAATATGTGTTACACACTATAAATACTAACAACACAGTGGTACAGATCTCCAGCGGGCCTCCTGATGTTGGGCACACACACTCAGGTCTGGTCAGCCTATGGTGGACCTGCCTTGTAGGCCTTTTGAGTCTTAAGGTCAATACACACTCTGCAAGGGCAGAGAACTTTGTTCTTGCTTCCAGGGATGCAAAAACAAAATAATGTCATTTTGTTCATGCAGCCCTGGTTTGGGAGTTCTTGCAGCTTGTTCTTGACACATCATCCGGACAGACCTTTGTTCTTGTGTCCGACCACTGTGATTGGTCAGACATTTGTTCTGCAATCTGAGTTCTTGTGAAGAATGAAAAGTCCTGGCCAGAAAGAACATTGCTGCCACGGGAGCAAGAACAAAGTTCTCTGTTCTTACGGGGTATATATTGACCTTTAGAATTACAAAGGTCACCAACTGATGATGGGCCCTCGACATGTGCTGAAACCCTCGAACATCTACCTTCAAGTACAAAAATACGCCTTAAAAGTCGTAAAAATGCCCTTTAGGACCCCGGAAAGTTCAAGTCCGCCCCTGCTCGGCACCGCAGCTCTCTGTGTTAGTGGGTGTTAGTGAAAGGGCAGTTTGGCTCAGCCCTGCCTCTCTTGCACTTGCTCCTGATGCCAGCAGCAGCAGCAGCAGTTGGGCAGGGATACCAGCAGATTCCCCGCTGCTGATGTCACCCTACTGGACAGACACTTGTTATGTATCATGGTCACACTATTAAATTCTCACTGAGGTCTATTTAGGCTCCAAAGAGTGTGATGGTGGCATCGCGTTACCCTCTGGGTAAGAGGAGATGACAGGCCGAGAGGGCGGGAGAGAGAGAGAGAGAGAGAGAGAGAGAGAGAGAGAGAGAGAGAGAGAGAGAGAGAGAGAAAGAGAGAGAGAGAGAGGGGGAAGAGGAGAGGAGATGAGGGAAGGAGGTAGGAAGGAAGTGAAGAGAAAGCAAGGGAAGGAACTGCATGTAACGCACCCCCTCGCTCCACATGGCCAATCATATATCACAGACAGTCATACGCTCAACAACAAAACAACACACACACATACACACACACACACACACACACACACACACACACACACGGACAACACCATGCCGGCAAACAGACAGGAAGACTGGATGACTGCATGCTTGACTCATCTGTTTTCTCTGCCCCTGACAGAACGGCCTGCGGTTCTCTGAAAATAAAAAAAACCTCATTTCCGCCCAGTGTGTGTGAATGTGTGTGCACATGTGTGTGTGTGTGTGTGTGTGTGTGTGTGTGTGTGTGTGTGTGTGAGTGTGTGAGTGTGTGAGAGCAGGAGTCTAATGGTGGTTTGAAGGGATCAGCCCAACGCGTGCTGGCCAGTTGTGCTGGCTGACACCACATCTGATGACAAAGGAGAGGATGTCAGAGCAGACGGCAGCAGGCTCCGGTTACTGCAAGGAGTGGGCCGCGGGCATTCTTCTCCTCTGTGTTTCACTTTGTGGTCGACTGCTGCTGAAACTGCAACACTCCACCACCACCACCACCAAGACCACTACTGCCCCTCACCCTCAAGGCAAACATCAGAGGCCACCTTTATTGTTCCAGTTTGAGCATGAGAGGGTTGTTGGGAAAGAGTGATGGGGTTTCCCTGTAGAGCCGAGAGATTTGTATTCAACCCATATGGCAAAGGTACCAATGGTGGGTGTTTTTTATTTTTTTTTTTTGAAGGTGCAGTGTGTAAGATTTCAACCATTTCTGTCACTTAGAATGAAAGAAAGAAAATGATTACACACTGACACTTTTATTGATTTGTAATCACCCAAATGTATTTCCCCTCATTACCCTTAAATGAGCCCATTAATATGTATTTACATGAGGAGGGGGTCCTCTTTCTGGGGGCCACCTTTTTAAAGTAGCCCAGAGTGGACGTACTACACGTCTTTTCACTTTTAATGACGACTGACGTCTACCATGGGTTCTCCTGCATGCTCGGAAGGGTGAGGGTGAGGTGGTGGATACAACATGCAACTTCACCACAAGGTGTCACTAAATCTTAGACGAGGTACCTTCAAGGGAGGTACTGCCACCGACAGCCACCATTGGAACTTTTCTATCTCGACTGTAATTTGTTGGAGATGACCCCAGAACAACACAGGTTCGACAGTTCAAATACACAACCGAGCAAACCAAAGAACGCCATGTCATGGTAATCAGACTTTGTGATGATGACAGGAGCTTAAGTGTTATCATGGCTGCCTTCATCTTGTCTGATGTCTGACCCTTGGGAGACCTGGTTGTTACGCACCAGTTCCCACTGCTTCAGTCCCGTTCTAAGACTTCTCTTATGTGGAGCGATGGCTAGAGTTAATGTTTGCAGTGACAATGCCAATATTGATCAGGTTTACCCATAGGGCTGATATTACAATAAAAGCAGGTTATTGTAATATAACCAATGCAATGGAACCCTCTGGAACATCCTCCCTCCCTGCAGAGCAACACCCTCTAAACACATGAACACGCATTGCCTGACAACGACTATAGCATGTTGACTTTACTTTGACTCACTTGCAAAGTATGCCAGCCAAACATTTCATTCATAGTTGTGTTCAGATGCCCATGCCTGCAAACCTGTGTTTAAAGGTGCAGTGTGTAGGATTTACTCAGATCTAACCCTAGCCCTAGACCCACTAGTAGAGTTCAGAATCAGAATCAGAATCAGAATTTCTTTATTCGCCAAGCTGTTTTCACATACCAGGAATTTGCTGTGGTGAATTGGTGCATACATTTAACATACACTAATGCTAATGATAAGAGTAAGAAGTAAAAAGTATTCAAAAAAGAGGAAAAAAAGCTAAAAAAAAAGTAAGAAAAAGTTAAAAAGTGAATAGTGAAAAATTATGAAAAATAAAAAATGATTTAAAAAAAATTGACTGTGCGTTAATGTAATTGACTGTGCGTTAATGTCGAGTTGCACTTAGTAGCTGCATATCCTTTACTTCTCCTTTCCTTTTGAGCATTTAGGAGAACCTATGGTGGTCTTCAGTGATCATTACATCTGTCCACCTCACATGTCACATGTGTCATGGTAATGTCATCTATGTCATCTTATCTGGTAAAGTACAACCTGATTCGCTTCCTAAGGCTGGTGGAGAATAACTAATGCTGTCGCTTCAGTGACAAGATGGTATTAAAAGTGATTCCAAACATTAGAAGTTGCCTAATGCACCTTTAAAGAGTGACTTAATGCTATGTGACAGAGTTGAGAAACAAGATTTAGGATGAGGGGTAGGGTTAGGGTTTGGGTTTGGGTGACGGTTGGGATTAAGCTTTGGCATGTACAAACAAAGCTCCATTTCCTGATCACCATGATCACTCTACTGGAAAGACTGCAGCTTTAGAATGACAGTATTTGTAACCTTGATATTTTGGCCTCATTTGTGGATAGTGTTGAAAACATGGTGACAGGTCATTTATCTTTATTTGTGGTCTGGAGGGGGGGGGGGGGCTGGGGTCTTTTACCAGACTGGCAGAGTATCCAGGGTGTTGCCCCATTTTCTGCTCAATGTAAAGTATACAGTGGAACACACGTGACCACGACCTGGAAAGTTAAAGGCAAAAAAAATAAATAAAAGGAATATTGCCCGTCTTCTGAATTTCTTCATTCATCAATTTGCATTTCTCTGAATCCCGAGCAAACTGACTTTCTCCCGCGTGAGGCCGCAGAAGCAGCCCACAGGCTATTAGTGGGGTCCGTGACCTCAGCGAGACTTTCCCCTCCGTCTCTATCCACCCACCCTTACTCTGTGTGTTCCCTCGCTCCCGCCACGGCCGTGGAGACAGTGTGGGAGCTGTTCAGAGAGCAGGAATGCAAAGACAGCGAGTGCTCGGAGCTCAGCTGCTGGAGGAGAGAGGGAGAGGAGGCAGGAGAGGGGGATTTTTCCTTGGATGAGGTCATGGATGATGGCTTCTCTCAAAGCAAGAGCTGAGCTCGTGGCAGACACGCCCCTGACCTCCCTCTGCCAGCACACACACACACACACACACACACACACACACACACACACACACACACACACACACACACACACACACACACACACACACACACACACACCCGCACACACATGCATGAACACCCTCAGAGGGAGAAAGGGCTGAGCCTGTGGAAGAAGCACTGGGTTGGCATGTGAGATGACATCTAGTTTTCATCTCTGCCCATTACACCACAGCTAATCTCCCGGTCCAGATCGCTCTTTCTTTGTCGACACAGTGCACACGACAGGCAGCTTTGCACATGGCGGCGAAGTCAAGTCCCAGATGGCCACTTTAGGAGACCCAGCCATGTGAAAAGCCCCGCTCAAATCTTCCCCATTACTAGCTGAGAGATGGAAGTGATTAAGAACACACTGCTATTAGTGTTCCGGACACACACACACACACCCACACACACACACACACACACACACACACGCACACACACACACACACACACACACCGATGCAGCTGATTCAACAGCAATATGGTCTCATCGCGAGGAGTGATGGGACTCTCACAGGGTGAGAACTCCAGGTCAGTAGCAGCAACTGTCGAGACAGCAGGATGATGGTGGTTATTATTGTGATTACTCAGCCCCTTTTCCTCCTCATGTGTGAGTCACTCAGACCGACGCTCATCGGCGGCTTTGTGCTGCGGTGTGAAAAATGTCTCTCCTTCCCCTGAGCGTGGATTTCGGGAATGTGACAACACCAAAGCTTTGTCGGGGGGTGGTGGGGGACAATAAGGGCCCCCCTGTGAATGTGACACATCTCCTGTGGGAGCACTTGTTGTTTTCACACGTACCCTGATCCTCCACCTCTGAGATGGATCAGTCGGGCTCAAACTGTCAGGGTCTCAGTGGAGGAGAGGTTTGACAGGAGAATTGCAGAGCTGAACCCTGGTGTCAGAGAGCTAACATGCCTGACACATCGTGCAAGTCGATGGCTATTATTTATTAGGTGTTGGGCGACAGTAGCTCAGTTAGTAGGGACTTGGGTTTGGAACCGGAGGGTTGCCGGTTCAAGTCCCGCATGAAACCAGGTGTGGCGTGAGGACTGGTAGTAGGAGAGGTGCCGGCTTCTCCTGCCGAGAAGCCTTTGAGCAAGGCATCAAACCGCCAATTGCTCTGACATCCCTCCCGTGTGGTGTATATATATGTTTGATGTGTGTGTGTCTCAGACTGCATGTACATTTCACAAATAACAGAGTGAGGATTGTAATTTTCCCATTGTGGGATAATAAAGGTTGTCTTACCTCTTAACTGAATCCAATTGACCAACACTCATAGAATTTACACTGACTATAACAAGCAAAGGTTACAAGTTCGAATCCTACTTGGATCCTGCTGAAGTGTCACTGGCCCTGATACTGGTACCCTGAATGGCCCTATACAGAAAACTGCATCAGCAGTTGAAGATGACAGGACATAATTATCAGCTGCTTTAACTGAGTGACTACAATTACTGCAACTTAGAGTACAGGTGATTGAAGGAGTTTAAAGGTGCAGTGTGTAAGATTTGGGTCCATTTTCGTCACTTCTATTTGTGTATGAAATGATGCACTGACATTTTTACGAATGTATAATCACCTCAATGAATGACTTTTTTTCCCATGACCCTTAAAGGAGTCCTGTAATATATATTTACACCAGGAGCGGGTCCTCTCCATGGGGGCTGCCATGTTTTTACAGTAGCCTAGAGTGGACATGTTAATACATCTTTTGAGTTTTAATGACACCTGAGAGCTACCGCAGGTTCTCCTGTAAGCTAGAGAGGGAAGGGTGGGGCGATGGATACAACATGCAACTTTGCTTCTGGACGTCACCAAGTCTTACACACTGCACCTTTAAGAGTTGAGGTGTTCACTGTCTGCCGTGCACAAGTGTAATGCTCTGTTGAAGAGGATGTGGTCTGGGATTCAGGAACAAAGGGAAGGTTTGAAGTTCTGAAAAAGTTTAGCTTTGTGCAATTTCACAGTCGTGGCGGGACGGGTAAAAACCCCACTGCCAAAATAACAAAGAAGAGGTGAGTAATGACTGGTGGGTCAGGACGTCAAACTGTGACATGACACACGTGCAGTGTCTTGCAAGGACAAACAGTGGGCGGATCTGACCTTTGACCCTTGACAGTGCATGCTAACATTTAACTATTGATATGGTAATTGGTCATTACTTTTCTTACGCAAACCAGAGGCAGGTTGGAAGCGAAGTTGCAGAACATGCTGAGAATGAGGAAGAGAAAGGATGAAATGTAAAACCATTGTTTGTCTCTTCTTGGCTGACAATGGAAATGTTATGGAACTTAAGAGTTAGAGACACTTCTATTATGATGTCCATGTTGTATTTGATTGTTATATCTGCACAATATTTCCTTAAAAGGAAGCAAATGCATGTGTCTATGTTTTAGTATCCATATTTATGTTCTGTTCTGAGTAAAACAGAGCCAGCAGCATCTCCAAAAAGTTCCATTTCATGGTCTCGACAACTCATAACAAAGTAGGAAAGTTAAGGCTTTGTCTAAATAAAATATAACAGATGTAACCTGGGCCAACTTTTCATCAAACATACCCCAAGTTGGTTTGCACAAAATTCACCAAAGCATAATTAGGATGACTTAATCAATTATCATGTTTTGAAATACTGACTGGTATATCTGTTTAACGAGCAGAATGCATGTGCATGCTGTGTGTTTGCCGTCTTCTTTGAGCTGCGTTCAAATGCAACTCTAACAGAGGGCGAGAGCCATGAGAGGGCAACGCAATGCATTTGATAGGTCAACCTTTGTTGTGTTGGTTCTTTGAGGCTGGATTGTGTGTCAGGGCTCTAAGTGAAATGTAACCCTTCAAGCCTCATTGTGAGCCTGGATGGCGTGTCACTGGTTCAACTCTTTGAAATGCATTGAACGTCTCTTACGGTTCTTCAACAAAGGTCGCTGAAAACAGGACTGAGACCAAGGATGATAGCATTTGTAATAGATAGTACTTTGGCCTCATTTCTGGATAGTGTAAAACAAAGGAGACAGGTTCAAAAGTTTGGCGGGGCCCATGGGGAGGACCCGCTCCTGATGTGCATATACATCAAGGGTGATGTAAAAAGCAAGTCATACATTGAGATGATTATAACATCGTAAAACTGTCTCTATGTAATCATTATTTTTTGTTTTATAGATAGAAGTGACAAAAAAATGGACAGAAATCGTACACAATGCACCTTTAAGGAACACTGTTGGATTTAGTGGCTGAAGTTACAGCTTAATACAATTGACCTCACACTTCCCTTCCAACAATATCAAGAGACCATTCATCAATCCATGACAATGCCAGAATGATGATCTAATTTGCATATGATATTTCTGCCAGTAGAAAAATGTCACTTAAATCTCACATATTGCACCTTTAAAGGTTAACATTGGGCTGGTTGGGCTGTCTTCAATGAATGAAAGTGAATGTCCTACCAAGAATAGCTGTGTGATAGCTGACCTGTGTGTGTGTGTGTGTGTGTGTGTGTGTGTGTGTGTGTTGTGTGTGTGTGTGTGTGATTGTGCATTGTGTTTGTTTAAGCGCTATTCTTTTCCATAACTGACATCTCTGGAATTCAATCTCAGTTGTCCACCTGTTTTCATTCTCTCTCTCTCTCTCTCTCTCTCCCTCTCTCTCTTCCACTCACACCCACATGCATGTTGAGTGCATTGCCTCCCTAAAAGGCCTCACTTGTCCGTTCTGAGACAGTGGTGTGATTGTTTGAGAGTGCAGGTGTGTTAGTAACCCTGGGAGTTCCCTCACACTAATTACAGCCTCCTCTCTGACATCTTTATTGTCTCTGAATTCCAGCACTCCTCTCCAGGGCTCCTTATCTCTCTTGCTGGCTTTTGGTTTCGTCTTCTCTTTCGTTCCGAGCCCACATGTCGGTCGCAGGGGCAAGAAGCCGCACCGAGGAAATTAGTGTGTGAAAAGCCAGTGGCCCGGCCGCGGTGTGGCCGACCACAACATCCTCCTGCTCCCGATGTGCTCATTAACAACAGCTCTCCTCCAACCTACGTCCGTCCATCACGGGGGGGCGGGGGTGTCGGTGGAAGTGGACGCCCCCTCATCCACCGACAAAGGCCCCCCACATCAAAAGGAGGTAGAGCCTTTCAGGAAGTGACGTCACCACATCACAGGTCTTTGTGTTTCACTACAAAACTCTGCGGGGCCTCGTGTCAGAGGAGTGGCTGCTGCAGAGTGAGTGGGTACTGGCTGGTGTCCAGGGTCCAGATTCCTGTCACTCCTGTGTGTGTGTGTGTGTGTGTGTGTGTTTGTGTCTCATTATAGCACCTTATATAGAGACGGCAGCGCAGACTGCAGTGTAAAGCAACAATAGCGCGGCCACACTCACTAAATTCTTCTCCTCGCTCCGACAACGACCACTGTAAATTTCTGCCGAGTCAGTGCCAACCATCGCTATAGTTACTATAAGTGATGCCAAGCAGGGAAAACAACATCATAAAAGAAAATTGCTGTTGCAGTTTTACAGTCATTATTGGACTCCACTGCTGGGTGGGAGTGAGTAATTGATTTCAGATGTTTCACTCTTTGTGAGAGTGAAAGAAACGTTTTGTGCGCTTGTGTGTCACCAGGGGATTACAGGAGACACCGAAGATGAGGTTACACTTTTCCTGCTCCACGTTAGTCAGACATCATCATCGTGGCCCCCACACCCTGTCTGTCGTCTGTTATCACTTTCCATTTGTCAAAGTCAGAGTAGAATTGTTTCTTTGTGCAGCTGTTTTTGGCTCTGTCCATTTATTTTTCATAACGCTGAGTCAGGGCGGGACTCGACATGGCTTGAACAGCAAAGTCTTCGGTACGTGTCTCTGGGTTTGGTCAAATATACATATTTAAGATGTTTTCTCTTTTCTAAGAAATAGACACACAAAATGTGATATTTTACAGGATTAAAAAAGATCCATTTAATCTAGTAGAAGCAACACCAATCAAAATATCTTTAAAAAATATGTAACATAAATACAAATGTTTGCCAACTTCAGTAAGTAAGATATGATTTATCTAAAAGAAGCAAAAATTACTTTAAAGTGTCAATTTAGAAAACGTTTTGAAAAACGGTTGTTAATAGTGACACCTATGGTAATAAAGTGACATGTCACGTCTGACCTGTTGCTTGGTACTTGAGAGAAGCTTTGGCCTGTGTTTGTCATTTTGTGCAGGCTCAGCATGATTCACTATAACCATCTTTTTTGAGGAGGGGCCTCTGTGGAGTCTGTGCTGTGGAGGTTGATGTTGTTTAAATGTAGACTCAGGTACTAAACTGCTGTTAAAGGTGCAGTGTGTAGGATTTTGGTCATTTTGTCTCTTCAATAAATAATACAAAACAATTACACACATACATTGTCATGAAATTATAATCCCCTAATTGTATTATTGTTTTCCCATTATCCTTAAATTGGCCCATTAATCTATATTTACATGAGGAGTGGGGCCTCTCTACGGGGGCCGCCATGTTTTTACAGCAGCCCAGAGTGGACGTACGAAACATCTTTCAATGACAACTGAAGTCAACCATAGTTTCTCCTGCATGCTCGAAAAGGAAGGGTGAGGTGATGGATACAACACGCAACTTGACCTCTATGTCACCAAATCTTACACACTGCACCTTTAGAGGTAGCAACTAAAGAATGCCACAGGCACTATAGGCATCAACCGTCCAACTTGCAAAGACTCCATTAAGACGCACGTTTACATTGCCTACACTGCCCCCGATGGTTTGTAGTGGTACTGTTCTGTTTCCTGTGTGTAATCTGTATCTGCAAGCGTTTAGGAGATGTGCTCCAATATGGACAGAATAGTGCTAAGACAGAAGATACTGTACATTTCTGTAGACATAATCTATTGTTGAGCATAGACGCGTCTTTGAAGACATTAATCTAAAGTGAACAAAGAATTCCTGATAAACACAGCAGCAGTTTTCGTGTACGTGTTGATTGACACGTGACACATCTAATCGGAAGATTATCACTAGGGCAACAACTAAATACAGAAACCACCAAGGAATGACTTTCAACACACGGCCATTGTCACAACTTGGCATTAAAGCCTGAGCAGGAGTTCATGTGGGTTTTGTTTTGCTGACATTTCCCTCACCCCTCCCAAACACTGGCCCCACGGGTTTCTCCATTTTGTCTTCTCCAACACAGTTTTCCATTCTCTTATCTCAATATCATGTTCCATCGCAGCTGGTAAAAATAACCTGTCCGTCAAGAGCATTGTGTCTATTTATGTCATAGTAAACAGTGCCACACTGTTGTGCCCTGCGCCCAATACGTTTGCTGCAAACCGTTCATTGACTTCTTCCTGGTATTCCTCACACTTTTGTAATCTTAACCATACACATTGTTGCCTATAGATTGTTGAGCAATGCATTTGTGTGCATGTGTGCGTGTGTGTGTGTGTGTGTGCGTGTATGTGTGTGCGTGTGTGTGTGTGTGTGTGGCTTTATTGTGTGTAAAAATGGGTGGACCCTTACACGGGAGGAGATACAGTGTCTACACTTGGCCAGGCTCTTCCTCCTGACTGATTACTGCATGGTCATGAGCACCACAGATGGAAACACACACACACACACACACACACAAACACACACGCACAGGCCAATGACACACATCTGACCCCACACGCCCAAAAAGAAAAGGTCCATCTCGCACAATAACAAAGATTGTTCTTTGTTGTCCTTTTTTTCCAGAAGCCTGTGCCACACCAACATAGTGAGACTTTCCTCCATCTGTCCGTCAGTGGCTCTATTTCCAGAGGCCTTCTTTAGAAGTGGGCGTTTAAAACCACCAAGTAACTGCAAACACACTAAAAACACTAAGTTTGAAATGACCTATAAATAAACAGAAAGACGGAACCGGGGGAAGAAGAGGATGTGGAGGCATTGATACTAATGCCTGAAGGTTGAGTTGATGTCACAGCTGCTGTCTGCTCACACACACACACACACACACACACACACACACACACACACACACACACACACACACACACAC
>JAFBJT010105999.1:146229-153831 GCA_016785325.1 Chascanopsetta lugubris | reverse complement strand
TGTGTGTGTGTGTGTGTGTGTGTGTGTGTGTGTGTGTGTGTGTGTGTGTGCGTTAATAGTGTACATATATTAGAATAAGGGGAATCCCTGGGATAAATAGTGTTTCTTTAGAAGCCCAGAAATGAAAAGGTGCATGTTGCCAGAACAAGCAGCCTCTCAATGGTTTGCAGACTCTGTCCTCGACTGTGTGGTTTTGCCTTCACTCTTCAAAAACCAGCGTCACGGAGTTTCAGGGGGCAGAATCAGAAACTGAAAAAAAAGCGAGACCATAGTCTGTCTTTCCTTTGACTGAGCGATGCCTCCCATGATGCAACGCTGTGTGTATTTTTCTGTTGTGGACCACACTGAGGAAAGGAAGAATATCCTCTCCGCTGGGCCTGGTGGATCGTGTGAAAATGCAGAGGATGAGTGGGAGACAGACAGGTTCTGTTTGATGTGAACGACGGTGGAAATAAAAGGCGATCCGAGCAGACAGCCCGTCTGATGACTTCGCTCTCACGTGGGAGCAGAGCGCTGAGATGAGGCGACATCGGAGAGATCGCTCACATTTAGCACTGAATCACTATATCAGCGTTTGCACACAGCCAGCAATTAGCATATGAAAACAAACTGCAGGTTTTCTTCTATCTTTGACATGACGGGTGTCTATTAGCATCACAGGGCATCATTGCCACCTACTGTTGAGGAGTGTGAATCGACGATACTCAAATCCTCTTCAAAATAAAAGCACAGGATTTTTCCCCCCAGTGGCCCGCGACCCACTAAATATGGCTCCTCCACAGTTTAGACATTCATTCAAACAACACAGCAAGATGATACAGATGATGTTTCACTGAGACACTTGTTATAACAAGTCGACATCCATCACCGCTAATTTTACATGTTAGGTAACACCGTCAGCAGCAGCAGCAGCAGCAGCAGCAGCAGCAGCAGCAGCAGCAGCAGCAGCTGTCCAACAGAGACAACACCAAAGCTGGCAGCTCTGTGGGGCCAGTCTGCACCACACTCTAATCCTAACGTCAACATGCTGATAAGTGCTAACAATGAGAACATTCATATACATAGCAGGTAATATGTTGGTCATCATCATCATCATCATCATATTAGCATCACTGCAATAACTAGGATGGGAGGATTAACCCTAAGATCGCATGTAGATTGAAACTACATACAATAAGCCATCCAATCAAAGTTCATGACCTCATGATGTTGTTAATAGGTCAAATCAAGAGGATCAAGTGATGGAGAATGAATGTCCAAAATAAATTCTCACAGTTGACATTGACTCTCATCCCAAGCGTCAACTTCAACATTGGTGAAACGTGTAAAGTGATGGGATCTTCAGAATCAAGTTAAGTTCCCTCATATGGCCACAGATGAATGTGATTATAACATAGAGAGTAAATAAAGATGGATGACGTGTCTCCTCTTCATGCTGTCGAACATAAATCAAAGCAGGCTGACATCGGTGGAAGCCAGAATGTGCTCAGAAGAATTGCCGCCCCGCCTCCCTGTTTTTTTTCAGCTGTCAATCATGGAATAAGACCCAGTTTTCTTATTATCAAATGACAAATCTCGCACTAAACTTACTAAGACATTAAGGACTGAACAAACACAGTGTGATTACAACAACACAAATCACAAGAGCGTTTTTGAATGCTCCCTGTATAAATTGGCTTCACCTTTGGCAATAAGCTGTCACAACATCTATCTTTATATACAATACATAGGTCCAATCAAATGTCAACAATTCACCAGTGACTAGACAGCACTGATATAAATATTGATCTTATCTTGCATGAGATACCTGGAAAGAGGGGTGTTTTGGAGGAAGTCTTGCTGTGGTAGCTGTAGGTGCAGCAGGTGTGTGGTGAGGTGTTGACATCAGTGCTCTGTCTGAACATGTGTGTGCACACAACCTGTGAACCTGTCATGACATCATACTGACTGATTGCCCCTCTCACAGCACAAGAATGCAGAATTTGCATCCTGGAGCCTTTCCGTGGTACTTTTCCAAAACACAGTACTTTTCCAAAGAGGATAATAAATAATTAACTTTGTTTTGTTTTTTTCAATGTGACCCTTCTCTCTGAGATAACTCCGTTCAGCTCGCCTCCTCTCTCGCTTTCTCTGCTGTCTTCTCTGACTCCACCACCTCCACATGTCACAGATTTCAGCTGTCAACACATGAGCGATTTACAGCCCTGCTGTTTCTGAGCTGCTGCGTGTGTCGCGTTCGGAGGCCAGAGGCCGTAAAACTGCAATCACCCACGGGAGCAGCTGTGGCTGGGGTTTATCGTTTATCTCATCTTTTAACGTCCCATTCACTGCTTTCTACCCCAGTGCATCTAAAACCACGCCGGGTGCACGTCCAAGCAGTGGCTTATGGGTAATGCACTCCCAGAGCCGGTGCTGTGGGCGGCTGCACTGTGTAAAAAGGTGAAGTTGGGGGAACCATACTTAATATAGAGTATACTGGGTCTGCATAGCCGACATTCCCCCCAGCCATACTCTGTATTTAGCAGCTGAACCCCCCTCCTCTTTATGACAAGGATCTACAGACCCCCATGACCTCACCATCCAGGAGGCTGGTGCATTCACATGATCACCCGAGGGTGTTCATTTACAAGTTGACATGATGTCATTAAAGTGGATGCGTACGCGCGGCCATGTCGCAGCCCAGACTTGACCCTAGCATCGCCACGGACCCCCACATTAGTGCCTCTAAATATCGGTATCCCTGGAAGTGCGTCTGGGGCAGGGAGCAGGTGAAAAGGTCATTTTATTTTCGATTTTCATGACCTGCCGATTATTGTTGATAACCGGTTGGATGGGAGTGTGCATGCACGTTATTAATATACCAGAGGCACTCAGCAGGGGGGATTTGGGGGGCCTTCTTGGGTTTCAGCGTTTCTAAACTCACAGAGAAATGTCCCTACATGGAACGATTCTTCTCCGCCGGTATCAACGCCACCTCTACGGCAAAAACGCTGACTCGTGGGAAGTTGGCATCCTGCAACAAAAAGCGAATGGGACTTACAGTGGGACCATCTGTCTATCTATATCTATCTATCTAATCATGTATGAATTATGTTTGAATTGTTGTTGTCACTTACCCACAAAACACTACTGCGCTGTCATGTGCTTTGTTATGGATTACTTGATGGTGCAGTGCAAAGAATGTAGGTGAAATTCTGTCCATTTTGCAAATATGGATTGTAGTTTAAATCCTGTGGTTTTTGTGAGTGCACCATCACATGACTTTCCAAATGGTTGTTTTCACTCTCCTCAAATGAGAATGTTTACATGGGGGCCTCTCTATGAAGCAGTTACATACGGCAGCCCCATGCAGCCTCAAGCTGCAACATGCAACCATTATCACCATCATCACTTAATCCTGCACACTGTACCTTTAATTTTCCATGTCGTGCTCTGCACCTGCTGCAAAATACCATCACATTTTGAATTGAAAATGATCGTGTTGTCATGTATCCTAAGGTCTGTCTCCTGCAGTGACACAGCATGTCTGTCTGTCTGTCTGCCAGTCTCTGACCTTGTCCATCTGTCTGTCTGCTTTAACGCTGTCTGTCATTGCAGGCCGTGTGCCCACGTATCTGTCTGCTCTGTCTATTTGCAGGTTGTAGACAGTCTCTCCCGCCTGTGTGTGACAGTTGACGTGTTATTTTGTCTGTGCCTCTGAGTGATGTCATTCAGGTGCACGGTGCCAGGGCAGAAAAACTAGCACCGGGGCACCTGACGGGACCAGGCGTCATTGTGATGTGTGCACTGTGCAAAAGCACCGGCATGCACATTCGCACATTTGGGTGGAATGACACAGATGTTCCCCGCGGTGTCCAGTTGTGGACACGGGGACCTGTGACACTGTTGTGGTCAAACCGTGAGGTGTTTTAAATAGACGAGCCCTGAGATTGCACCGCGCTGACTGATGGGCCACACTTTCCCTTCCTCGCTCTCTGGCTGTCTGCGATGTTGCGCTGCGATGATGGATGCCCGGCCCTATGTAAATATAGCCCTGCCCCAGCTAGTTAGCATGGCTGGCGTGATCCAGGCTGGTGGTCATCAGCTAACTATACCTCCAAAATAAATACTTCCCGATTCAATTCTGCGACGCTTGTTTGGACGGGTTTTTACCGTGACGCCAGGAGAGAGCGAGAGAGAGAGAGAGAGAGAGAGAGAGAGAGAAAAGGCTGTTGTGTAATGAATGAAAGTAAATAACTTGGCCTTTGGTTTTGCACCACCAGGAGCACACGCACTTAGACTTTTTAAAGAGCAGTGGAGGAAAACACTGTGGTTCTGCCACCGTCTACAGAAACTCTGCCCAGTGCTGCGGCGGCGGCAGCTGTGGTGGCGAGTCACTGCTGTGGTAACAAGTCATTGCCATGGTTTCCATCCAAACTCCTTCTCAGGCCCTGATACCGGGGGAATGGATGCTGTGGGCGGAGAAATGGAGACAGCCGGTCAGCGCTGACCACAGCCCAGTGACGCAAGTGGCTAGGCTGTGATGCGAGAGCGGGGGACCGACCGAGGGTTCGTTCAGGTGTGTGACGGAGTGGCAGGGGCCGCAGACAACCACACCTGCCCCGTGACGCAGGCACAGGCAGAACACACGGACGCCTTTATCAGATCAGACAGTCAACATCGTAAACAATGACTATTCAACGGAGCGGATATCGTTCTGATCTGGACAAGGGGCTCTTTGAAACGGCTTCAGAAGACTTTTATCGGAGGTCTGCCACCGTGACCGCGCTGGAAGGATGGAATCCGGTTGTGTGAAGGTTTCCATTCTATCCGCAACAATAGAAGGCCTTCTCTCC
Organism: Chascanopsetta lugubris; assembly: GCA_016785325.1. Taxonomy (NCBI): domain Eukaryota; kingdom Metazoa; phylum Chordata; class Actinopteri; order Pleuronectiformes; family Bothidae; genus Chascanopsetta; species Chascanopsetta lugubris. Next base: position 148,996 of record JAFBJT010105999.1, on the reverse strand, counting down.
GCCTGCTTCCACCCCGCTGACTCGCAGCGCAGCTCCCTGCCACACATGTTTCCATGAGCAAGTGGACTTTCAACTTCCATTCGACTAAACTCATAGTGGATCGACTCCATGATTCATTATTCAAAATTATACGAGTGCGTTGCCTCACTTGGCTGCAGTCCCTCCCTCGTAATTCCATAATACAGTCTGAGCATGGCACACTGTAAAACAGGCATGTTAAAGGCACATATGCTGTGATGGAGACAGGATTATATCAACCATTTTAACAAGCATTTTGAATTCCTCATATTTACCTCAGGGTTACCGTGCCTTTCTTTGAGTTATGGAGATAAACAAGCACGATGTGCCTATAGTGACAAATACTTCACATTTTCAAGCGCGCATGCTATTTCATATACATGATGCTAAATGGATGACTCACTCATACGTGCATTGCCCCACACTGTGGCCATTCTCATCATTTTCATAATGCACAGTACTGCCACCTAATGTCGCATGCAGAGTGGCTTCTCTGGTGTGCAATGTGCAGCATGCAGGCCCAGTGTCTCAAAGCCGTACAATGAATATGATGCATGTTTGTAATATTCATAAAAATGTGCTCATGATGACACATGAAATTTAAAGATTTGCGCTTTTAAAGAAAAGCGCACCCATGAGTTTACATGCGCTCTGCAAAACAGGGAAACACATTCATTAATGCCAGGACAGTGGGGTCAAATTCACACATACTGCAAATGCCGAGGACATGGGAGGGACTTAGGGAAAGAAATGCACTCTCCGCAAACAAACAATGTAAGTCTACTATTTAAAAACCTCTCTGTTCCGTTCAAGAACATGTCAAGGACTTAACTGAGACACAACTGATCACGAATTTATCGTTCAGACTTGTTGCTTTCGACTGTTACGGGTCAAAATGTCCTCTGCGATTAGGATTTATATTCATTGCCAAACCACCTTGTGGTATTTTGGCTCGCACCACGACATTTTCCATAACTGGATCTGGTGTTTATTATTCCTCCCTTGCCTCTGAGGCACTCCTGTCCCTGTCATATCAAAAATGTGCTAAGCCTTGGCAGTGCAGCTTCTGAGGGGAAGGTATGACACAGAGCCCATATATCTGTTATCGCGTCGGACCTCCACCCATCAACACCATAACAAACTGACATGTGATGTTTTGCCTTCTGCCTTCTCCCATTTCAAAGCAAAGGGACTTGAACAGTCATGCAGGATGTTGCAGGTTACCCCCCCCTCCACGACAAACTGTGTTTTATTATGGTTGAGTGTGAAGAAAATATCACCTAGGCTGAAGGATGGAAAATATCACACGCACACAGTAACACCTCACTGGCACCTCTCTGGCACAAAAAGTACAGGGGGCATAGACTTGCATGACAAACGATGCAGTCAACAAAACTATTAAGCGCAGTTTCCTACGCTCATATCGTTTGTTCTTGTCTCGTCTTGTCGCTGCCACAGTTAATCTGACCAGTGGGATCAGACCTGTTATTAGATCTAATCTGAAGGGCTCGATCCTGTAATTCACGTGGAGCATTAACTTTACACTGGAATGTAGAAACTTAACGTGAAGGGTGGTGACTGTCATTACGGTAGGAGATATAAGCTCAAATATCATTTATGTGATTAATATTTTGAAAGAAGTTCAATCTCTTACTCATTTTTGGGGAGAATGCATTATTAACACATCCACCTTTCCCTTTAAGGTGCAGTGTGTAAGGTTTTTTGTCAAAAACCATTACGAATTGATATTTTAATGAATTTATAATGACCTAAATGTATATCTTTTTCCATTATTCTTTAAATGAGCCATTTAATGTACACTTACATCAGGAGTGGGTCCTCTCTACGGGGGCCGCCATGTTTTTACAGAGTAGACATACAAAACATCTTTCGAGTTTTAACAACAACTGAAAGTTGGAAGGGTAAGGGAGGTGAGGTGATGGATACAACATGCAACTTCACCACTAGATATCACCAAATCTTACACACTGCACCTTTAAAGCTCATAAAAAGTAGGTCAGTTGAATAGAAATATATGTGTTGGCACATATTTAGGATAACTGTTTTGATTTTTAATCAGTCAAAATTAGAAGTCATTATTTATGGTTATTCATCTCAATGAGCACATGCGTACACATAGAGTTCCTATGTTGCATAATTAAATTGCTACAGAGGAAGAAGTGGCCACAGGGGTGGTCACACCCATTGTTCTACGTTGAATATTGTCCTGGTCGGTGGACACCTGAGGCTAGTTGGATACATTATTTTGTTCTTCTGCGGCTTCAGCTCATGATCATAATAATGTTGTATTTTGAATTGGAAAACAAAGACATGGGCCCAGAAATGCTGACCAGCTACTGGTCAGACATTTCGGTGAGTTAATCATGGAGTATCATCTGATTGTATTGATGGTCGTCCTCCAGCAACATACTATAGTGCACATGAGTCAGACAAGGGCACGTAGACCATCAAGCAACTCTGCAGTAGAGAAAGTGAACCGCAGAGGACGACTGGCTCTGATTGGATCCCGTACCACAACCTCTTTGCAGTCCAAAAGGACCAATGAGGCAAACAATCACAAAGGCAAACACAGCCCAGGAAGAGCTGAGCTTGAACGCCTCCCGACTCCAGTCCTCCTCTTCCAACATGACATAAGTCTGGTTTTTGGGTTCGTAACAGAGACCTCAGACTGTTTTTCACACCCCTACAAACCAAGCGCACCCTGGGCATAAACATCCCAGGGTTCACC